>OZ010714.1:26247988-26427218 GCA_963932345.1 Ophion ventricosus | reverse complement strand
AAAACTGATCTAGCTTCGAAAATATGTCGAATTGGCCTCTAAAATTTTGAACACATATTCTTGGATAGTTTTGGAATAGATTTAAGACAAAAACGAAAAATCGATTTTTGAAGCCTGTAAAGCAGACTACTGCCTTAATCTCATCATTCTTCCCTTATTACCGCTCCATACAGCCTGACATTACGATTTACCGTACCGCCTCCTTTGTTGCATCTCCCGTGATAACGTCCAATCTCATTTCCCTTACCAAGGCACGTATTTCGTTGCAAAGAAGTTCACGTAATGTTACCAGCGTATTTTTGTTTATGCCCGTTATACACTTTAACTGTGCAGAAGGAGAAACGCTCAAATGAGGAATAAGTTCCGACTATCGAAACTTTTCCATCACGATTCAAACTGAAGTCACCTTGCAGCATATGGACCATGGACCTAAGATATTTTGATGTCTTCTTTTAAAACCACCTCTTTATTTATCTGAATCTTTGAATTTTCGTTGTAACCTCGCATTATGCGATATTCATGAATGCTCAAAGTTTTTTTCAATTCTGTTACACTCAAACATAGAATCAACGGTAATGGATATGCAGTCGGCATGCAGTTTAGGCAATTTCCTGTATTAAAACAGTAAGGAAACCGTTTCCGGTGTCCCCCTCTGATTCTGTTCAATGTATGATATGTTATTCTTCATAAATACACATATTTAAAAACCCGTATTTTTTATCGGCGAAGAAAGGTTTTAAGGGATGAAATTCTTCATCGAAATTTGAAGACGCGAAATTTTTTATCACCGGAAAAAACGGTCCGCAAGGCTCAATGACGCCCTGAAAGTTAAACCTTCAGTGTGATTTATCCATCTTTGCATATTTCCAGTCGAGATATTAAATTGCAAGCGAGTGGGAACTAATGCTCATGGCAAATGATGAAGAATTGACTTTTTTAATTCCAACCAGGTGAATGAAAAAATATGTGCTGAAAGTAGAAAGGCGACAACGAAAACTGTCACTACAGAGCTAGGCTATGCTCGCCAAACGAATCAGCTGTTACACCCGACGTTCGCAAGTCTATGGGTACTATTTCGTCATTATGATAATATTCAACCGGAAGTTGAAACCTTTTTATAATGTAGTGCTTGAACTACACGGTAGAGTGCGAATTTTCGATTTTTACAATATCTATTATGTCGAATTTATCAAATTTCAGTTTTCCAACGACCTTAGTTGGATACATGAGTAGCAAAACCGTGATTACCGCACTTCCGGTCGACCTTCTCCGTAAGACGACGTGCTTCACTAGCTCAAGATGCTCAAATTTGCAATTTTATTACAAAAAAACTAGATTGTCAATATAGCTCAAATTTTTCCAAAGGGTTTATAACGTATTCGTCAACAACATATAAAAATTTCAGGCTCGAAAGTTGGATTCGACCCCATGATCGTACCTCCTTAAGACCTTGATGAAGAATAAGATATCACAAATTACATTAAATCAGAACCGAGTAAAAATTGTGCTAGCTTGTCTGACAATGATTCACGTGCTCGTAACTGGCTCGCCCAATTGACATCATACGAACTAACTAATGGCTGCATCGCTATAGGCTAGTAATATTCTAAATATTTTGTTATCCAACCTTTGTCTATTCACTACCCAATCGATTTTCACTATAGATGTCGCTGCATTACAATAAAAATGCCACCTAGTAAGTAGGCCGTACTGGATTAACCAGCCATGGTGACGAATAACAAAGCGAGGTAATGTGACGACGCGTGCTATCATCTAGCGAATTACTCATGGCTGGCTAGCCAACATGAGCTTCAGATGGGGTTGCGAATGAACAACATTCTCAAGTGGGTATCTCGCCATGACCTAGCTAACATTAGCTAACTGCGGCTATGCACCCTTTCGGTAATCACTGCCTAGCCGATCTTGATTACAGATGTCGCTGCCTGACAATAAAAATATCACCGAATAACTAAGTCGTACCTGTAGCACGATTATGTGACTCGTAGCGACAGTTTTCGTTATTGTTAGCTCGCGACAGCCACTGAAAGGCGCCCTTAACGCTGTAATCGTCTATGCGATTGGCGGTTACTATTTATCGACAACGACAGCTGCTGGCTAGCCAATGATGGTCACAAATAACAATGTGCGGTTATTTGCCTACATGTAGTTTCGTTGAGCGATTGGCTCATGGCTGGCCAAACAATTTGAGTTACAGATGGCATTGCAATTGGAAAAAATCTTCAAGTGGGTATCTTGCGATTATCTAGCCAATGCTAGCCAACTACTACTAGATTCTCTTCGATTAGTCACTACGAGTCGATCGTAATTAGTTTATATAATATTTATATCGTTATTAGTACTTTATATAATGGACAGCATTCGTTGCAGTAACATCGTGCTCATTAATTCGTCACTAGCTAGAATAAATGTTTGGGCAAATACAATTTCAGGCTATGTACCTAATTCTATGGGAATATAGCTCTCAATGCAAAGAAAGTAATTAATCCGATAATGGTATATTAATTTGTGGACCCACCCATTTCTCAATAACACAACTTTTTACATATGTAGACGATACGAAATTAATAAATTAACTAAGTCGAACTGCCTCAGTGGCCAGCGTCATGGATTTATCACCCAGAGGTACAGGGATCGAAACCACCTCACACGAAAGCGTTTTTCTGATATAATTTCAAATAAACAAATCGAAATATTTGTAGCTCAAATATCATAACCAAAATTGGCAGATGAGGAAGAAAATCATAAAATTGCGCTGTGATATAAATAATGTACAAAAACTGTTTACACATTATCTAGAGAAGAAACATTATACAGCTGCGAGCTATTTTTTTTATCTAGTCACCATCTAATTTTCAGTACCCAGTCACTAGGCAATAAAAGCGTTACAAAGCTGGACAGTGACTGGCTGAAACGACTAGCTAGTGGCGAGTTGAAATGTAACTTTACTAGTTCTGGGCTAAACGGTGTTGAGTTGTATTTTCCACTCGGGGAAGTGAACACCGCAAACGGTTTCCTTTTCAGTATGGTACAGTCGACTTTATCGGCACATGTTGGCTATAATTTTTGTGGAAGTCAGTAGGCAACGCACGGGGGTTCTCTAAGGAATTAATCCGATAAGTATAGGGGGGGGGGGGGGGGGGGGGTTCAATTTAACCCGGCTGGAGTTATGAATTTTTGAAGAATTATACTTTTTTTTCACGAGTTCATTTGTTTATTGCTATTCTTTATTTGCTGAAAGTTATACTTCAAAATTTTATTGTAAAGTAGAAGCCTTAAGGATGACACATGAATTTTTTCGGATTTTTATGAAGACGTTTTCGAGTATTTTTAAGCATGAAGTAAATTTGCCTCCCCCCCCCCCCCCCCCCCCCCCCTACAATTAAGTGTTGCAAAAAAAAAGCGCTACACTGATCGGATTAAATATAGAGAGTGGCGAACGTGGATTAAAAAGTGGATGGGTTTGGATCGCAAACGCAATAAGGGCATATATGTAGCAACACCAATGAAAAATACATCCAGAAATGGGTTTCCTTCGGGTCAGATATAATTCAGATCATTGACTTGAACTTCTGCATCATTAAATTACTACGTATATTTTCCATTAAATTAACGAAATCCAATAAGAAAGTTTCTTGAAGATAACAATTTTTTTTAACCTTCTTCGTTGCCGCTGCTCTCTGTTAATTTTTTGAACGCGTTTTTTTTTATTTCTGAATATAGTCATGTTCACCGGACGATCATATTACCTTGTCACTTGATTCAAATATGGCCTCTGGGTGCTCGATTCCCAGAGGTAGCAAAATCAAATGTAATTCGACTACGGCGACAGCAAAATATATGTAACCGTTCGTTTTAGGGAGTGGGATTAAAATAAATTGTTTTGCAAGTCAATTTCTATGAACAACCAAACCAAGTCGCGAAAAGTCTATAAATTTGAAAAAAAAGGGTGTGACATTTGCGAAAATTACGAAAGCTTCCATAAAAACGTGTATGGAACGTCAACTTTATGCATATACGTCGCCTCGACCGATATATGTCTGTATACCTTCTAAGTATAGCTATAAAATCGATCCGGGAAAGTTGTGGCACCATCTACGTGCGAGCCGATGAACGCTGAAACGGTGTGGCTCCAACCTTCCACCCGTTTGTGTTAGATGGAGCCAGTATGGCCTTTTGCAAAGGCTGATCGAAATGGCCAGACAGGACAATAGTCCTAAGGCCTTATTATTTTATCAATAAAAAAAAGGTGATCGAAGCGATTCTAACGAAATAACGGAAATACTTTGTACTAAGAAATGTTTACATATATTTTTAAAAGGGTGCAATGCCTCGTTATGAACATGTTTTTGTTTAACGAGCTTTTTGAAGTGAAACTTGTTTAGCTCCGTTTTTAGTTCGGTTACGCAAGTCAAGCGACATGCTTCACGTCCGATCGAAGTTCAGTAACGCATGTTGAATTTTTCACTTTCAATGACTACTGCTCGCAAGCTACGTGGTTGGTCCATTTTGAGAAGGTAGCATAGGACATTCTAGAATATTCTACGCATTTAAACTTTGAATTAAGAGCGCTCGCAAAATCTTGATAATTGCGCATTTTATAAAGGTTGTATTATTTTATTTTTGGTTTATCACAAGTTGAAAATAATATATTGAAGAATTAAAGAACAAGTTATCGTTTTAAATAAAATAAACTGCAGTTATAGTATAGTATAAACATAATTATAAAAAATGTTGAATCTGTTTTGTTAGTAGAATTGTTTGCTTAATTTACTGCAATTATAATAAATAACGCGTTTATAAAACCAATTGTAAATACTAAATACTATTGGTTTTTGCATTTTAATAGCATTTTAATTAGTATAACACAATTATTTGAATTTTCGGTTTTTTGGCCTGCTAAAATTTTAAATAATTTACATTTTGTTAGTTTTCATATTGAAGCGTTTTTTCAGTATTATTTTTTTATGTATGGAGCATTTTTAACTCCACTTTTTTCTTCAATAAACGATACTAAATTTTACATCGCACAAATATTGTTCAAATCCACCTAACTATGAGGCGGAATAATATGAATAAAATGATTAAACCGAAACGACGAAAACATAATTATATACTTTCGGGAATTTCGGGATTAAATCATTTAGGATTATGGCAAAAAAGTTTCACTTGCTCCGTGGTTTAGTAAAACCGCACGCAAGTTTTTTTTTTCAACATCAAAATTTTTAATATTCTTTCAACAGTCCGAGCTTTTTTCATAATTGTCAAATTTTATTTCGCTGGCATTGAACGGACAAACAATTGAATCGAATAATTTTGTTGAATAATAGTTAATATATATACATATTATAGAATATATTAAAATTAATGAAGAATGATTTTATCGAGACTAAAAATTAAATGAAAATGCAACAAAGAAATCGTTAATTTGCAATATTATATTTTTGTTAATATTTGAAAAGTAGCATGCCCTTATACAGTAAACTATCTGTAGGAATTTTTTACTTTTGAAAATTGGTATTTTGCACCCGATCTGTTGGAGCGGGCGCTTGTTTAAGGATCGCGCCAACTTCCGATTCGCGGACGGCCCGACATGCGTTCCGAGTTAGCATTCTCCAGATAGTTGTACAGAAGCAATTTCCAGATAGTTTCTAGATGTCCAGAAGCAATTTCCAGTAGCAATTTCCAGATAGTTGTCCAGAAGTTGTCTAATTGGGTACCAAATGTCCGCGTGGAAGTTATCTATAAGTTATCATGTGTCCAACAGTTATCATTTTGGATGGATGTTAAGGCGTTTTTCTATAGATTTTTTTTATTTTGAGGGCCCATTCAGGACACTATTAAGTGATTACCTGCAAATTTTCAAAAGCATTCACTGTTGTGTATTCGAGATATTGGCAATTGAAGATTGCACGGTTTTACACGTGTTCTTATGGGGAGTAGTGGAAAATTTTACTAAATTTTCTACAAGTGATGGCCTTAGGAATGAATAAAAAATCTTTAAGCGGGTATCCTGCGATTACCTAGCCGACACTAGCGGCTCTTTGATTAGTCACTATCCAGTCGGTGGTGATTAGTTTATATAATGTTCATATCATTATTCGAAGGTTATATAATGGAAAGCATTCGTTGCAGTAACATCGTGTTCATTATTTCGGCACCAGCCAGATTAAATGTTTGGACACATACAATTTCAGGTTATGTCATTCTATGCGAATATAGCTCTCAATGCAAAAAAAATAATCAATCAGATAATGCTATTTACATTTGTTAATCCACCGATTTATTAATAACGCAACTTTCTACATAGTAACATATGTAGACGATGCATAATGAATAAATTGACTAAGTAGAACTGGCTCAGTGAGCAGCGTTATGGATTCATCACCTAGATGTTTTTTTTATTTAATTTTAAATGAATAAATGCCTATATTTGCAGCGCAAATAGCATAACCATAATTGACAGATGACGAAGAAAATCGTAAAATTGCACAGTGATATAAATAATGCGCAAAAAAACTTTTGTATCTAGCGTCTAGCGATTTGAACAAATTAAATGGGTCATGACTAGATAAGAAATATTATACAGCTAGGAGATATTTTTTTGCCTCAATGGCCAGCATCATGGGTTTATCACTCAGAAGTACCCGGATCGAAACCACCTCACACGAAAGCGTTTTTCTGATATAATTTCAAAAAATCAAATGAATATATTTGCAGCTCAAATATCCTAAACAAAATTGGCAGATAAGGGAGAACATCATAAATTGACGCAGTGATATATGTTAAATAATGTGCAAAAAAATGTTTGCCCATTATGTAGAGAAGAACTGCGAGCTATTTTTTTTATTTAGTCACCACTCAATTTTCTATACCCAGCCACTAGACGATGAAAGCGTCAGAAGGCTGGATAGTTACTGGGTAAAAAGGTTAGCTAGTGGCGACTTAAAATATATTTTCACTGCCTCAGGCCTAAACGGTGATGAGTTATATTTTCCACTCGGGTATAAGTACATCTTTAATAAAATAGACACTTAATTCAAAATCATCGGATCCCACTTACTAAGTTTTAGAGAAAAATGCCATATCACTGGGCCAAAGATAGATCAAGAGTTTGTTCTATTTGGATTATTTTTTATATATTAATACAGTTAAACGATAATTTCAAAAGTCTGTTTCTAATTCAGACTCCAAAATTTTGTAATGAAATAAGTACCAATGAAAACTTCGATATTTATACACGTTTTTTAAATCGCCTGAAAATTTAATTATTCCTATAATTTAAGAATGATAAACAGAGATTATTTATAATGCGGCATAGATGTGAAAGTTACGGTATGGTAACTAGCGCTTAAAAAAATATTAAAATAAATAAAGACACAATTTTTTTCTACAATTGTTTTTTTTTATTCTTTCACGTTGTAATTATCAGCAAATGCAAATTGAATGTGGCTGTATGAGAAAGCCCTATGCAATCGTGCAAGAGTTGCTATGCGGTAATACATTTGATGTTAATGCAGATAACTATTTTTTCGATAGCTTGATTTTTTTTCCTTGCCATGCGTCAAACATCATAAGGGCTATTTCTATCTAAACTGTTGTAACGATTTTCATTCATATGCATATTAATGGAATAATATATGTTGCGTTTCCTATTCATAAAAAAGAACTAGAATAAAAAACCTTGTTGATTTTAATTTAATTTTTATAACCTTGGACAATGAAAAAATGTGAATAATTGAATGCATGTTCCAGAGATGTTAAAAATATTAATTTTCTTTATTAATAATTCGATTTGTAAATAAATAATTATTATCATTCTCGAGACCATGTTTCGTTGAAACAGCCACGTGTTCGGTAGGATCAAACGGAATCAAAAGAGAAGCTAGAACTATTATATTTGCACTGGGTCAGGTAGGAGTACAAGGTTTTATGCAGGCGATGCGCCTGACCACCTGCAAAGGTAAGGTAGAAAAGTTTATTTGGGTGACATTTGGAGGCTTATAGTAGGACTTCTAGCATTATGTAGCCTCGAGTGAGGCTTAAATGGAGTCAAAGGCCTTCAAAACAGGGTCAACATTTCGACTGAAAAACTATTTTAAAAATAGAAAAAACAATAAAAAGGAAATATTTAATATAATTAGTGTTTGTATTTTTCTTTCTTTCTTGATGTTCCTTTGTATGCCTTGTGGACTTTTACGATTCCACCCCTTTTAGTTTTACCCCGCACTCGTCACTTTACTATACCCAATGCCTTAAAAACCGTTCCATAGGTCTTTCTTGATACCCATCGGCATCTCATTGTCACGAGGGGATTGTAAATAACCGGCCTATGGAAGCAGTGGGAAAAGTGATGCAATAGATTTTAAGGATTCACTATAACATTTTGATTTTCGTTCGTATAATTTTTCTAGTTTTATGTAAAAAGAACTCTAATCCCAAATTTCTCCGTCATTCGTTTATAAAATCAGTTCAAACGACGCTTAAAATGTGTTTTTTTTTTCACTGTTGGAAGCCTCGCAGTCTTTATTTATCACAATACAGTCTTTATCACAATTCTTCGGCGTTAATGGGTTAAGTGTCTCGTACTTCGCGCGAATTAAAAAAAAGTTCGTCGATGAAATTTACTGTCAAGGAAACCGTTCCCGTTAGCTTTCTCCGATTTCATTAAATTTATGACATTTTCTTCGTATGTTATCGGAATCTATATAACACGTATTTTCTTTATAACCAGAAAAACCGTTTTGCGAGGTAAAATTCGGTCTCAAATTTGGATACCTTCAGTGTGCTTTTTCCAGACTCGCATGTTTCTAGTCGAGATAGTTTATTGGAACCAACTGAAAAATAATGCTCGTGACGAATTATAAAAGATACTTTTTTCAATTCTGACGGGGTAAATACGGTATTGGACGCATATAATGGGTTTGTGTAGTTTTAATAGTTAATCTTCATATTCCAACAAAACCATTGCAATTTTCATTTGAGAGAGCTGAAAAAAGTAGAAGAATAGATTTTTGCGTTTTTCAAAGAAACCTCGCTTAAGAGATGGCCTTCCCCCATATATAAGTAGTATAACAAGGGTCGTTCTGGATCAAGTGGGGCGAGGGGGTCAAGCACGGGGGGGGGGCGATTAAGGGACAGGGATGTGTGGTGTTGGAAGGAAGCGTGTGGTGAGGAAAGGGGGCGTGTAGTGGAGGAAGGGGGCGTGTAGTGGGGGAAGTGGGTGGGTGGGGGATCTATGAAGAGGGGGGTGGGGCACGTGGGAGAGGATGACGTTTGGCTGCCTTGTGGGGTGGGGGAAGTGTGCGGTCTCGCGTGGGGACCTAGGACCGTTGTGGGGAATCAACGGCGGAGGGTTTATGGGGAGAGGATGACAGTTGTGGGTGTGGACGTGACATGGTGGAGGGGATGTCCGAAGTCGTGGGTCCATGGGAGGGGATAACGTTTGGCGTTGCGCGGGGCTTACGGATGAGGGGATGCCGGCAGCCAGAGACATCGTGGTAAACTCTACATGAAGTACTTTGGCGGAAAATACAACAGTGTCGAGTTCCATCGAGTCTGAGCATGGTGGAAAAGAACGCTTGTGAAGGTCCGGTGGAAACGAGTTCAACGGTAGCCAGCATCACCATCAGTTGCCACCGTCATAGAGTGCAACGACTGCTCGCATCATTATCAGTCGTCATCATCGTAGAGTTTTCGACACTTAGTGCTGACTATGTGAAGATAGTATTAAAAAAAAACTTTTCCGTCGAATATATTGCGAATGAAAAAAAAACGAAATTGTTTTCAAAATGTATTCGCCGTAAATATAATGAATCAATGGAGAAACGATATTTCCTAAAATGTGTTTTTTTATTTAAAAAATCCCTTCCTCACGCAACGCTTCGTGTACAGTAAACCAGCTTTTCAATGGTTTCCATTCGCTTTGGTGCAACTGTATTTTGTATTGAAGGAATGATGGGAACATTTAACGTTGGCGATTTTCGGCAACTTCTGCAGCAATGGACAGTCCAGAGTCTCCAGATCGACGACTTTTGTTGCTGGATCCGTGAATCTTGATAACCACGAGCACTTTTCGAATCCCTTGGCATAGATGGTAGGGGCTCCTTCCAAGATTCCTCGAATTGTCGTTCTAGCTACCTCGTAAGGTATGCCGCTGTGATCCCATCGTATTCGACGATAAGCTCCATGTCGACTGAAGTGGACGCAGGTCATTGACATGATTTTATATCAATTTTTTAACCCCACGACTGATTGGATTGTACTCGACAATACAATCATGGAGGATCATGCAGTATGTTGACGTTTGTGGTGGAATATTTTTATTCAATTCAAATTCAAGATTCACGTCTACGAGACCCGACTTGAGAGAATCATTTTGCTTTGAACAGTCAATGAAGACGAGGGAGCCTTTTCCAAAAATTCGATCCTGCTTCGCCATGGTTCCGCCTCTTTGTTGTAGTAGGCCGATTGAAAGTTTGTGTACATCTCGTAGAGTAGAGCATACTGATTTTGATCAAAATTTTAATTTAAATTTCCATACGGCTAACATTGTGAATTTAGATGTAGCTTGACATCGCTCATGTTACAATGATCGGAGGGACTCGCGTTCTGTGCTTTCTTATTTTTTCGCCCCGTCTGCAGTGCGAGTATGACATATCGTGGCTTTTCCAGCTGATTGGAGGTTTTGACAGACCACACATGCTTAGAGGTGGCAGGGAGCAAAGGATATTCATACAAATTCCATATTCGAAAACTCATGGAAATTGGTGCATCTTTGGCGAAAAAATTTAACAAGTGAATTTTTCGTTGATCCGAGACTGTGACATACGGTACAAGCTATTCTATTTTATGCAGCATGAGTTTGTATTCTTCGTAAGCTGTTTGAAGAATCGCATTATCATCGGTCTTTGATCTTGTGAGAATCAACTCGTGCTTGGTATTTACGACAATCTTCCGATAATCTTCGACAAATCCCAGGAGCATGTTGAGCGGTATGCACACATCAAAATTTCCCGATGCATCGACAATCTGCTTTGTCTCTTCGACATAGAGCCATCCCGTGTTTTCAAGCATAGAGCGCTTAGCCGGACTCTTGAGCGATGAATATCCTTTGGTTGTACTCGTTATACCGACATTCTTATTACGATCGATTTCTATGGCATTCAATTCATATCTCACTTCCTCAAACAAATGGCAAATGGTATTGTTGACGAGACTTGGGGCAGTGGTTGGCATCCCATCACGCTTAAATAATTTCCCACATATGTGTATGGAACTCTCGCTTGGTAGGATGGATAGGTCTTGATGCTGGATGGTAATACGAATTTCATCGCTGTTATTGAAGGTTGAAGATGCATATGGCTAATGAGCGTGAATCTCACAATGGATGATGGATTCATCAAAGACCACGGGCGCCTGAATGTTTACAGTTTCTTCCATAGCACACAGCACATGCACAGAACACAGATTAAATAATTTTTACGCGCCTTCGCCACGCACTCTTAAACCGAAATTCTTCAAGAGTAGCACGTTTTGAAATGTTAGCCCGTTGGGTACTGGTCGACGACCGTTTGTTTTTATCCATGGTCGTTTATTGTTATTAGTGGATCTATTGAAAACTATACACAAGATAAGTTCATATACAGGCGTATGGTGATTAATTCACCGCGGAAATTGACCAAATGACCGTCCTGATCCATTATTCAAAACTGTATCGTGTCAATTGTTCGAATCGTGATTGGTAGATAAATGACACAGATGGGAAAAATTCGTGAATTGTGTGTACTTTTTGTCCGTTAATATACGCACCAGCGGTAATGTTGCACTCAACACGTAGCGCGTTCACTTTCAGAATGGCTATTGGAGGCTCAGATTCATGTCTTTTATTGGTTTCCAATTTGCGTGCGGTGAAGCCTAGTAGATGTCCAATAGAATCTTGGAGCTCAAAATTTACATCATGATGACATTCGATTTCACTACGCAACGTATTGTTATTAGGTTTAATGCTGATTTTGATGTTTTTACGCGAGAGCTCTGCTTGTACAAACGTCTCAATATCCTCTATTTCATAGCTACCCGTAGGTATTGTCAACACCTCATCTCCCATTTAAGGTTTATTGTGATCAATGTCTATATTGGAAATAGAGTATATGGTTAACAATTCCACGAGACCGAGAGTATAATTTTTGTGTGGTGAGAGTTCGATGGGGGGTATTGCGCTTCAAGTATGGACGATAAGCCAGATATGGTCAATGTTAAGGGGCCAGTCCACATTGAACATTTCAAAAAATCGATTTTTTTTACGGTTTTCGAAAGTACATACATTCAGAAAGGTTGTGTCAAAATTTTATGAAAATCCGAGCTCTCTACGTATTTTTTTTTTTACCTGAACGTCAGGACCTCATTTCGTCTACCTGAGCGTATAGCGCGCTCGGCCGACCGCAATATTACAAACATCCTCCTGCTCTTTCTGAGGAAGTACAGGAAGTTTTAAAGCCTATTTACGAAGATCTCACCAAAACAGAACTACTCGAAAGGTGTTTAGGAGGCCATACGCAAAACAATAATGAAAGTTTTAACAACTGCGTATGGAATATGGCACCTAAACACATGTTCAACGGCAAAAAAATCGTAGACATTGCCTGCAAAGTTTCCGCGTGTGTCTTTAATGAAGGATTTCGTCCAGTGTTTAAAATAATGGAAATAATGGGCGTCAAACTCGGCCCGATCGCCATCGGATTCGCCGACAATCGCGATGACGAGCGTGTTCGCTCTGCAAACCGCCGCATTTCTGAGTGCTCAAAAGAGACCAGAACCAAACGAAAGCAAGCAAGACTTGAAGAAATCGACGATGATGAGCAATCAGACGGGATTTTGTACGGTGCAGGAATTGCCGATTGAGTTTAGGTAAGAGTTTTTCATAGTATAAACTTCAAACGCGTTTTTCTCGAAACAACGTTTTCAAAATCTAGCTCCATCGTATCTCTAAAACTAATAAACGGATTGTCTTGAAATTTGAACTACATATTGTAAACATGATTCGCAACAAGATGACCCTCGATGGTTTTAAAATGTTGATTTTTACTCTTTTTTTTGCGAAAAACTGCGAAAAAACGCGTTTTTTTTTCTTTTTTCGTTTTTCATCTGCCATTTTTTTATTTTTTGATAAAACTTTATATCCGAGGGTCATTTTGTAGCTGGTGTCATACTGAATCGAATGGACTTTGATTTTTTTGTTTCAGACAAGCCGTTGCCGAGTTGTAATTGAGCTACCTAGCCCACCTATTTTTGAGGCGTTACGTTAAACTAGAGTTTTTGTACTTAAAAATGAATAAAAATGGATTAAAAAATATGTTTTTATGTATTTGAAGACTTTATTTATCAAGCCCAACAACTTTTATATTCATATCTTTTATAAAATTCTCCAAAAAAAATCGCGAAAATAGCCTTTTTTTCGTGGCTCCAAAGTGGACTGGCCCCTTAAACTATCGTCCATGATGCTGGTAAATTAACAACTGAATTCTCCACCTCACTTACCACCTGCATATAGTGTATAATTGAGAAACTTGAGGCACAAATGCCCATATCTAATCATATTATATTCCTGATATCTCTTATAATTATAATTGACGCTACCAACACCAAAATATCTCATGAGCTTAGATGGTGGTGGAACATTGCCGAAACTCTCAAAGTACACGACTTTCTATCCAGTCTTTTTGTAAGCGACCCAGTGTGGGCCAGGGCCCACATTTTCATCCAAATTCCCAATTCCTGCTTCACATTTGAGGTGTCCGCTTACTGGCAACATAGCATGCATGTGAACTCCACGGAAATGTGAAATCTTCATGATTTTCTCATATTTTATTAGGTCGATGTCGGTTCGGGGGCGGTGAAGTAGCGTGACTTTTTGTTTTTGGCTTGATATTAAGACCCAATCCCTGCTTATATGGTTTCAGATGTAAACCCTTACCCTATTCAATCGCTTCCATTGTTCAATTATGGCGCTTATTTTCATGAAATTCACGTTTAGTTGCTTAAGAAGCATTTACAGCTTTAGGTATACTAGCCGCTTTACCTGACAAAGCACTAGCAGCGCTAAGACCCGCAAAAATGGGCACGAGGAATGGCAATAAACCACCAATTTTATAAGGTACAGGTAGAACCCGAGGTGTGTGGACTTTGCCACCGCGCATCTTTGCAGCTGCACTAGCACCCTTTAGAACTGATTTAATAACCTTATCCGGATCATCACTTTGAATTATCGTCGTCTTCGCAGCGCCAATTATTTTTTTCAAACAAACACCTCCCTTTCGCGTCTTCATACCCATACCGAATTTTCTCTTGGCATCCATAATATTTGTTACACCCCACGCACTTGCTTTCTCACCGATGCTAGCGTCTTTAGTGGTAACACATTGCCAAGCCTGTTCAGCCAACACTTTATCTGCCAAATGTCTCGCTTCAAGATTGTGCGGATTTTTCGAATATGCAATATCGTGTTGTTTGCAAGCGGCATCCAATGCATTAATATCTGGATCACCACGAGCAAGGCGCTTGGCCAGCGTTGTACCTGGTCCGCAATATTGATAACCAGGCAGATGCAATTCAATGGGTAGTTTGTTGATAAGGTGATTGGCTACAGCTTTACCGCTCTTGTTATGCACGATCTTGTCTAAAGACAATTCACGACTGATGGATTATCCTTATAAAAATGCTATTTATATGATTTTTCCGTTAGTCGTGTGCGGGATGACATCGAAAAAGCAAACTCACGGAGGCAGCCTTCCCGTGATAAATTTCGATGAATTTGTCGAAGGTGGCAGGAAGAAGAGGCAAAAGCGTCATGGGCAGTTATTGCCGGATAGCATACGTGCGGTGTTTTGTGGTCCATCGAATTGTGGCAAAATGAATGCTTTGCTCACTTTCATCATACACCCCATCGGTTTAAGATTTGAGAATATTTATATGTATTCCAAGTCATTAAATATAAATCGCTCGAACGATTACTTGAACCCGTCAGTGGAGTCGAGTATCATCCATTCAATGAGCACGAGCATGTGATAGCACCGAGCGACTCACGATCCAACTGTATATTCATTTTTGATGATATAGCGTGTGAAAAGCAGGATAATGTTAGAGCCTTCTTTTCCATGGGAAGACATGAGATTGTTAACAGTTTCTATCTTTGTCAGGTATACACTCGTATCCCCAAGCATCTCATGAGAGATAATGCAAATTTTGTGGTGCTTTTCAAGCAGGACGACATGAATCTTAAGCACGTGTACAATGATCATGTTAATACCGATATGCCTTATACATGCTTTAAAAATATGTGCATAAAATGCTGGAATTCCGACAAGTATGCATTCATCACAATCGACAAGGATAGCAATATTAACGAAGATCGATATAGGCAAGGTTTCGACTATTTTTTGACACTTGATAAATGGCTTGTCGGTGATAGGTTGAGAGACAGTATTGCGTGCACGTCGATAGTGACAACATGAAGAGCGAACAGTTGTTGAGAGAAAAATATGTAATGCGTGAAATTACCATGACGAGTGATGCAATCAGACGATAGCATCGAATGCTCATGATCGGACAAGACAGCGATGAGCAAAAATGAGTCAGAGATGTGTGCGGCCGTGTGGATGATAAGATGGTCTTTGTGGATTCGGCTTCAATCCGGCCAGTCAAGGTTATTCCAAAGTCAGTAATGGAAATAGAGGATGTTTTTACGTTTCGGCCCTCTGGTTAGGGTCCTCTTCAGAATTTTTATTTTTCTGTATACAATATGATACACATTTTTTTAATATAAAATAATTAACCATAATGTTTGAAAAAGGTATAAATATGAGCGTTTTTGGTCATAGTTCATTTATATAAGTCTTAAGTCATATAGGTTTTAAGTCATTTTATATAATATTTCTGTTAGTTCTGTGTTTGGTTTTAATTAAGTTAATGTAATGTGAATAATTTCATCTATTTCGTTATTTATTATTTTTGGTGTGTTAGCATTTGAATTGTATGATGTGTGGTATAAAGGGTTATTCAATTGTGGGATAATAGAGAAATGAGATGTAAGAGAGAACTAACCTCGATGTTGTTGATATCTCGAATTTTTGCTGATCTTAGGAAGGTTGTTTCGAAGATCATTATTTATGGGTGTAAATAATGTTAGGTGAGAAACTCCAATCAATAGAAATGTTATCGTTTATCGGCGATATTTCGTGTCTGTAATGGATAATTAATTATAAAAGGAGAACTTTTTTTCCTTTTCTTTTTGTTGTTTGAAGACTATGATAAGTACCTATTGAGCTAGTTTTTAAAACTTTGTTTTCCTTTCTAAGATGAGCGAAAAAAACTCGAAATATACAATTTTTTTCCTACATGTTGAGTTGTGCGGTCAACGGATGTTCGAGAGAAACTGAGAGGTGTGATTATTGTCTGAAGCTTATTCGAGTCTCTGTACGGAGAATCGGGGGAGAAAGATCATATAGGCAGTGACGTGTCAAGGAAATTAAAATAGATGTGTCAAAATAGGAATATTTAAGATTAGTGATAATGTCTTTAAAAAGTAAGTTTATCGTGTCAGTGTATTAAATTAGTACATAGTGTACAATGTTTTACTAACTATATTATAGAGTTGTAAATTGAGCTTAGTTTTTGTATGTCCGTTCTAAAATTTATAGCATTGGAGTGTGCCTTAATTTGGATCATTTCCAGGATTAGTCTTTTTTTAAGCCAGTTCTCATTATTTAGAATTTTTACGTTGTCGAATTGAAAATCGTGTTTTTTTTCTATTGCATGTTGTGCTAAAGCTGTGTGTATTATGGTGGTGTGTTTTATGCTATTTTTGTGTTCTTTAACTCTGGTTTCGAGGTATCTTTTGGTTTGACCAATGTATGTGGCGTTGCAATCTTTACAGTCGATTTGGTAAACTGTGTTTGATTTTCGGTTGTTGTTTATTTTGTCTTTGGTGGAACCAATGATTGATGAAGTGTTGTGTTTGTTGTTTGTGACTAATGTTATGTTGTACCGTCGGAAGAGATGAATTAGTTGATGATGTAGGTTTTTGGTGTAGGGAAGGTTTATTAATCTGGAGGAATCAAAATTGTTGTGGTTGGTTTTTTTATTGTTGATAATGGAGAGCCGATGTTTTATTATTTTTTCTGTGAAAGTGATTGGGTAGCAATTTTTTGTCATTGTGTTACTGATGAGTTTTAGATTTTCCTTATGAAATGACAGATGAGAAAGTTTTATGATGAGCGATGAGCAAAGAATGCAAAACGTCTTTAAACCTATAGTGAGACCATTCGAACAATTGGTGTTGTACAATAATGATGAGGTAGTGAAGGCGGAAGTTAAGGATGAAAAAGTAATTGATTATGATGTGGAATAAGAGTTGAATAGCGAGGAGCCCCAATTCAAGAATGACACAAAATTCTTTCAAAAGCGAAACAAATTGGTATACGACGATGAGTATGACTCACCAACCCAAAATGTCGATGATTTAATCAGTGAATATCTTCTGTTATTAAGTAAAAATAGAAAGGCAAGCTTAGATGTCTCATATGGTATACGGAACCTCACGAAGAACAAATTAAGGGGAGGTACCTGAGTAAATTTTCCAAAAAATCGATTTTTTTTTCTTGTAGTTTGTAGTTCAAAGAATATTGTGTATAAATTTCATGTAGAAATCCGCAATATTGAAGAAGTTGTGGGTTATTCTGCGAAAGGCGGCAGAACGTCGAGCGCGCGGTCGGTTGGGTCTGCAGCTGTCGCGTTGGGGCCTTTTGTTATAGCGAGCAGGTATACAAGGGTAGGATAACTCCGGGGGCCTGAGGTTGTGTCGAAGCGTCAGTCTATCGTTTATCCTACAGGAGTGAACAGTATTTTCTATTCTGTGCGTCGTTAGTGAAATCGATAAAATGAACCGTAAAGACCAGCGAAATAAAATCTCAAGAACGGATAGAGCGACGTTCAAGATCCGTAAAGACAATCCTCCGAAAAAAAAACGTCCGTTGAATCGCCATGAATGTGCAAAAGATGACAGTAAAGTGAGTGCTTCTGCCAAAAAAATTCGGAAATCAATCGATTTAGAACCGAGTGTAAAACACGATATCGAATACGTTATGCTGAATTTTGTGACTATTTTTTCGTTTATCAGTGAACACGTGAAATGTAAAGACTGCGGACAGACAATTACCATCACGAAAACCTCCTTGGTTTCAAAATAAAAACAGAATGTCCATCCTGTGAGCCCCGAAGTGTATCCTCCTGCTCATATATTTCAAACGCGTACGAAATAAATACGAGATTTATTTTCGCTATGCGGATGATTGGAATTGGTCTGAGAGGTATGCAAAGATTTTGTGGGCTGATGGATTTAGCACAACCGGTTGTACAATGCACGTATGATGTAATTGTGAAGAATATTCTAACTGCGTCAGAATCAGTATGTGAGATGATTTGTATCTCGAGTGTGCAAGAAGAGAAGGAAAGGACGACTGAAGCAAGAGAACGGCCCAATGAAGGGTTGACCGTGTCTGGCGATGGGACATGGCGGAAACGGGGTTTCAATTCGTTGATGGGTGTTTTAAGTGTCATCGGTCATTACACTGGCAAAGTACTTGATATAAACGTCAAATGCAAATTTTGCCAGGCATGTGCGAATTAGCAAAACAAGAGAATTATTAGTGAGTATGAAGCGTGGGTACAGGATCATGCTGACCAATGTAAAGTAAACCATGAGGGTTCTTCGGGGCAAATGGAGATAGATGCAATGTGCGAAATTTTGCAAGATCCGAGGAAAAATACAGAGTGAAGTATACAAACTACATAGGCGACGGAGACTCGAAAAGTTATAAGAACATAGTCGATAGCGCACGGGGATACGAGAATAATAAAAAAGAGTGCGTAGGACATGTTCAAAAACGAATGGGTACCAGGCTCAGGAACTGTAAAAAGAATACGAAAGGATTGGGAGGAAAGGGAAAATTAACGGGCAAATTGATTGATAAGCTCACGATTTATTATGGCCTCGCCATCAGACGCAATAGTGATTCTGCCGAAAACATGAAAAAAGCTATCATGGCCACGTTTTTCCACATGATTTCAACGGATGATAAGCCACAGCATGACCGGTGTCCACCAGGAAGTGACTCCTGGTTTTCTTGGCAGCAAGCGAAGGCTACTAAAAAATTGAAGGACTATCACCATGAGCCCGTTCTACATTCGGATGTTGCTAAAGCCATCGAACCAATATTTAGGGACCTAAGTTCTGATGATTTACTACAACGCTGCGTCGGCGGATTTACGCAGAACGCAAATGAAAGCTTCAACAACCTCATTTAGAGAATAGCTCCGAAAATATTACACAACGGTTCAAATGTTGTCAACATTGCTGCCAATATTGCCACATGCGTTTTTAACTGTGGGGCAAAATCCTATCTCCAAGTGATGGATGCCTTGGGAATTCAAGTCGGGAGAAATGCTGACAGGCAATGCGAGATCGAGGATGCGGACCGCACTGCGAAGGCTGAAATTCAAACTCTAAACGCGACCCGTGAAGGGAGAATTCAGCGCAGACAATCGAGAATTGCAGCTGACGAAGCAGCGAGTACTTCGGAGGGACCAATGCATGGCCCTGGGATTGCTGATTAACAGTAAGGTAAAAAATATCTCTATCCTGTGAGTAATTTTTCTGACAAACTTCGAAACAGCATTGAAGTACACTTTTTGAAAAATCGATTTTAACTTCTTTTTTTTTAAATGTTTGAAGTACGAAGAATATTGCGTGAACATTTCATGTTGAAATTCCGCAATCGCCAAAATTATAAGGAGAATTTACCGAAAGATCGTGCAGCGGCCCAACGGCCGAGCGCGTACTTTCTTTACCCACTTTTCAAACGCGATTATCTCGAAACATAGTTTTCAAAGTCGGTGCCAGATGTATCTCGAAAACGGCTTGTCCGATTTTGTCCAAATTTGGATACAATATTCTTCGATAGTTTTTCTCGTTCGCCACGTAGGGGTTTTTCATTTCATTGAACCATTGCTTTTTTATGCAACCAAAATCGTCGGAAATTGCGAACGAAAAACGAATGTTAAATTAAAACGGTCGCAATTCCGTCAAAAATGAAAATTTCAAAAAAATCCTACGAGGCGAACTCCTTTGTATATTATATTTCAAGAATCCGTTGCGTTTTCATGTTTGAGATCAACCGACTGCCCGGAATCCTTGGCACCACAAGCCATGTTAACGAACAACACGTCCGACGCTGACCACAACAACGGCGCTTCCAGTCAACAAATTTATTTTATAAAATTCCTAAACATACCTCAATGTACATATTTTCCAATAAAAAAAACCCGGATCCAATCGAAACATTAGTTTTTGAGATAAAAATTCCCGATGTTTACCTGTTTTTCTCGCCGTTTAGTCAGGTAACTCCCCTGAATGTTTGGTGATTCTCCGATATTTTTCGATTCTCAGCATATTCATGTGCGAGATTCGAACTATTTAAAAACTGTTGGATTAATGGAGCTGCTGTTCAAAAACGGGCCCAACGTCGAAGTTCTCACATCGGATGATTTAAAAGACTATGAAAAAGTCATGATCTCCACAAATGCCCACAACAAATTTTACAAGCCTAGTGAGGCTATACGACATAGTGTCGATCACAAATTCGACAATTATATCACAAATATAGTTATTTATCACACGCATATGGGGAAGGGTATGCCAATGTATAAGGTGATCAGATAAAATACCCAATTGGACTATGTTTATTGGGTCAATCCCAATAAGCTAGGAGAATCGTCTACGCCTACTTTTGGCATCATAAGCAGCCGGAAACTCTGCTCATTCGAATGAAATTATATCGATTAACGAAGAATTGCGTGAAGCTCAAATAATTTATTACCTAGACATCTGAAATTTCATGCATTCTCAACATGAGTGTTGATGTGTTTGGACGCTAGTTGAATAAGAATCTACTCCTCAGTAAGCAAGCTCCTCCAGGCAAACCCGGGATTGGATTCAGAACTACCGCTGATGATCATTATGACTTAGGGCAGCAGCGTTTGTGTAACATTGCTAATCTGGAAGGACAAGACGATGCCATCACTCTAAGTGCTTTGCATAAAAGATCCTGAACTATCATTAAGAACATACGAAGAGAAATAAATGAGAGTAATCAGTTGCTGGTTAATGGACTTGAAGTTGCGATGAGAGACATTGCAAAGACACTCGAGACCGATGTAAAGACTCTACAACACTTGGTGATTTGGAATTCACACATCATTGCTGAACTGAATGCACGACTGAAAAGACTGGAAAATGAACGAGAAAAAGAACGCTTTCGTGCGGGAGCTACATAAACCTGCTCGGCGAAACTATTCGCGTCGACATGTGGCCATCCGTGGTTTGGATGAGACCTGGCAAGCTGATCTCGTCGATATATTATCGTACACACATTTAAACTCAAAACATAAATTTCGCCTTACTGTCATCGACACTTTTTCAAAAGTCGCTTGGGCCGTACCAATGCGAAGTAAGAATGGTAAAGATGCAACAACCGCAATGAACTCGATACTTGTGAAGGGACGCATACCGCAGAACTTGCACGTTGATCAGGGAAAAGAGTTTTATAACTGTGACTTTGAAACCCTAATGAAAAAGTACAATATTCACATGTATTCAACATACAGCAATTTAAAAGCATCAATTTGCGAGCGTTTCAATCCTGTATTTAAGAATGTATTCGAAAAGGGATACACGCCGAACTGGACAACGGAAATATTTACCATATATAGAGTCAAAAACACGAAGCCTATAATATTTCACCTGAAGGACTATAACGATGAACCCATAGCAGGTGGTTTCTACGATCAAGAGCTCCTCAAAGTTCAATATCCCGATATTTATCTCACTGAAAAAGTACTGAAGAAGCGTGGTACTCGAATGTTTGTAAAATAGTTGGGTTTCGATAATACCCACAATAGTTGGATAAGCAAATCTGATTTGTAGTGAACAATAAAAATGTTTTATATTTTATGAGTCTTTTTTTCTCCCTGACCCTACCAGATGACAAAGGTTGGCCTTTATCCCGCAAGGAATCGACCGTTCTTTTCGACGCAGCACGTGTTTTTTCCGTTTAGACAACTTTCTTTTCGCTTCTCGCTCTTAAAACCTGGTTTTCTCTCCCACAAAAGCGGCCAAGGAGGTGTGCAGAAAACACTCTATGATATAGCGAATTACGCGTGTTGTTCTTTATTTTCTCACATAAAAAATGTATTAATTACAAGAATGCATTCATTCAATAGTAGCGTTTTCGTGATTCCGGATATGATATACCGTTTGTCATCGTGCGGACTTAGAGCAATTTTTGTCTCTTTGATGGTGTACACTTCATGTAGCTTCGATCGTATACATGATTGCTGGCGGGTCATTTCATTCTCTTCGTTTAAGGGGGAATATACCTTTGTACATTTTTTTTTGTATTTTTTTCATTGGCTTAAAAGGTCCCTTAACTATCCAGAAAATGTTGAATTAGAAGGACAATTGTATGGTCCTGGCATCGCCGATTAAAGGTAAACACGAAATTTCCATGATTTTACAGTACTTAAAACTTTAAACGCGTTTCTCTCGAAACTATGTTTTTAGACACGGGCGTATGCGTAGCGCCTCGAGTTTTCAATCGATTGACTTGAAATTTTAACTGTAGCTTTTTGACAACATTTTCTAGTCCAGTACGCAGAATTTTCTTCGATAAGTTGAAATTTAAAAATTTTATGATCGATATTCGACCGATTTTTTTACGAATTTTTTTGTTTTTTCATATTAGCGCCATTTTTTTTAATCAATATTTTGAAAAACCCCTACGTACTGGACTAGTTTTTTATATCTACTTTCAAAATATTTTTCGTTTTTTGTTCTAGCTTGAAAATTATGACCTGTGCGAATACACCCGTAGAGGACTATGAAAAAAAGGAGTTTTCTTTCATCGACTACTGCGCCGCTATTTTGTTTCAAAATAATAAAAAAAAAATTCTTTTACTTTAAGACTTGTACTAACATGTATAAAAAACCGAATTTAAAAATATTGTTTTGTTTTTCTTAAATAAATTGTCAAAAATGACCCTTGATTTTCCCTCACAAAGGTATATTCCCCCTTAACCATTTTATGTAATCCTTGAACGCGATCGTTCTCGCCACGACGTTACTCTTAACATCCTTCACTTTATTCGTATCGCCTTTGTCATCGACTCTCACTGCATACATTTTTGCTCTAAGCCCGACGAATTTTGTCATTATCGCACTATTATTTTTATCTTTCATTAATCCGGGAACTTTTTTGTTGACGAGCGGCATATCATATCCATTGCCCGTCGGATAATCGCTCCAATCGAAACGCTCGATATTGCACTTTATGTCCTTGTACACATCCTCACACTGAATGCTGTATATGAAACTATCCGTATCAGTGTACAAAACCGTACATTTGTCTTTATAGAGAGATATCATGTACTCGCGATGAAAGTCATATAAGCATGTCTTCGATATGTCGAGTATGCACAACATATTGACTTATTGAATTTCACATTGAGCTTGCATAATTCGACAGTAATAAGATTTTCTGAAAAAAAAACGCTCCGGTTATGAAAAATTGGTTTTGCAATCTTGCCTCCGCACCATGCCTACCCTCCCACTGTGTCAAAAGTTTAACTTCTACATGATTGTGCACATTTTCCATAGTTTATCCAAACACCGCATTATTCATTAATTTATAGAGATTTTATTCAAATTCAATCTATGCTTGGGTTTGTAACTGCGTATTGAGCTCAATATTTATTCGTAGCCAGCGTGGTTAGGAGAATTGTAGTATTCTATGTATTTTCTTGATTTTGAGACCGTGGTCCACAAGCTGCTGCAGATTGTAGTAATGAATGACATATCGTTCCTTGTTTTGCACTGTTGCAAGCAATTTTTCGTATTGCTTACTAGGGGGTTTATCATATGTTGAACAAAACAGCAAGTTCATGTGCGCGTCATCTAGACATTTTGGGTATTCCAAGTCAACCTCAAGAATGTAGCCCGTCGGCAAATCTAGCGCGATCGATGATAAATTGAACGTCGACAAATCATCGATCCATCGAAAATCTGCGTAGGGCAATGGCTGGTAATTGCCCATCCGTGCAAATTATTTACATCAAAATACATCAAGTATGATGAAGACTTTGATGGATCGAATGAATCCATGTATTTGTTATTGGCACGCCCGTACCTATTTGAACACTGACTCAGACCACGGCGTATACCTTGTTCAAAAAATAATACCATATCAACGTCGGTAAGCAGTTCGAAGTTAACGTTTATATGCTTCATTGCATCCCAGGTATATCCGGGGAGAGTGTGGTAATACGTGGGGTCGAACCTATTACTTTCGATGCAGGTATTTCGAAAGTTCTCAGAAACATCGGCCGGTAACAAAAGATTAATCTTCATATATAAGTTACTATATTCACCTAACGTTTGAATGGAAAACCGTTCCACACATACATTCTCGGCGTGAGTGTATTCGCGCTCACTTACAGTGTCACCAGTCAAAGTGCTGTAAGATGCGTCTCGTGGCGGTAGGTTGCAGTCTTCAAATCTATTAACGCAATCGATATACTCATGTGGGAAGACACCTTTCTGAGTTGACAAAACAAAATCGTCGGCCGGTATGTCATGAAATTGTGAACGTAAAGTTTTGAGTTCATCCATCGTTACAAATGACGCCAGTTTATCCAGACTTGCATTGAGAAATTTGTATGGATCGATGATGCGTAATTGAATTGGATGTTGCGATTTGTCAGTTGTTTGAACTATTTTTGTGAAAGAAATGTATTTTTCTTCGTTATGGGAAGCACGCTGGTTTTCCCATGAACGAACCATAAAATACAATCAGCACTGCGACGCGAGTAATATCTCGATAATTAATTTTCATATGAACAATATACATAGTACGCAATGCTAAACACTTCATGATGTTGGTATATATTTTTGTTCATAATCTTCGCCAGAATGCACTCGAGATCGGCGTAAATGATGAATGAAAGTCGCTCTTTTCGTTGAAAGTTTTTGAATGCTACCCATTTATCCGTTTCACCAGGTAATCGAATAGCGCAATCATTCAATTTTCCACAATCCACCTCGTGTGATCGCAATTTATCCTCCGTGGAGAAGTAGTGTAAACACCTGTAACAAAATGGTGAAACCATTTATATTACAGGGGTACATAGTTACACATATGTATGCTCTCAAGTCGACTTCTTTTGCTCACCGATCGCAGATGTATTTTTTCCCGGTTCTTCTGCTCAGCTGCGCGCTCACGAGTCTAGATAAATTTTTTATCCATACAAAGTGTCCCACCTTGTAGTCTGAGGAATCCTCCACATACAACAAATTTATGTGTTTATCCAGCTTTTGATCGCATATTCGAATCGGAACGATGTTTTTGTTTTAGTTGTATACACATTAATTGAAACTTTATTTTGCATCTCAAAGGTCTTTATTTGATTCAGAGTCATTGGGAACGCAATGCCCTGAAGCTGCAGTACAGTTGAGTAATGCGGATACGAGGCTACTCTGTCCACTCTTGCTTCCGCTGGATAAAGAGCAGCGACCACTGACCACGCGAAACATGCGTTATCGTTTGATTTTATATTCACCACCGCTTTCTTCAAAATAATTTCCCGCGACAATACAATTTGACACCCGGTACGCATTGGATTGTATTTGTTGATATTTAAAGTTAAATCCAATATCTTTGATAATGTCCACCCGGTATCACGTTTTTGAAAATCTTCGAGGGATGCTAGAGTAGGCTCGACAACTTGTTGTATATATCATTCACGTAAATTGGATATGGTAAAAAGTCCAACATTTTTTGTGTTGATACTTTTATTTGCACGTTTGTCACCTGCCTCAAATTCACCATTGAAAACTGTATTCACTTTTACACCGAAGTGTTTTTTGGTGATGTTGTGCACATGTGAAAGCACTATATCATATGCGTCTTCGAGAAACTGACGAGTTTCAATATGGTTGTTATTTATGACGCAGCCCGTCAGGATACGATTTTGGAACGCCGTATCAATCTCTCGCCAGATCAAGTTGTGGTCACTGTGTCCTGCGCCCGCATGTAAAAATCGTCTGCGTAGAACGTTTTTTTGAACCTTCTAAGCGAGTGATTCTTGCTATCGGCGATTGTTGTTTTCCGAGCGGTAATTGCGGGCGCTAAATTCGGCTTTGCGTTTCTAATGACTCTATGCACTGATCACATCGTTGCTCCCACTCTATATACTCTTCCACCGAATTTGATCGCGCAGATTTTGTTCTAATTGTGGATCGTTGCCCTCCATTTTCACGCGGGTTCATACGAACGTTCCAAGAGATGATGTAGACGAAGTGACTGTTAGATTAAAAGTGCGAGGCTTTGGGTGGTAGAAGTCGCTTTCATGCGGAAAATTATTTTCCTTACCATTTTTTTCTTTATATTACAATACTATAAGAATGGTGAGAAAGCATGGAAATAGAATAAACTCGATAGGGCGCATAAGCATGGAAGATCTGAACCCTTTATACAACAACTTGAGTTGGGACACCCCCACTTTATTAAGTGCCTTTACACATGCAAATACCTCGACGTTATTAAAAAAAAACAAGGCCCGGGTGCAACGAAGTTTTGGAAGAGTGAACCTCTTTGTTACAACAGCTAGATAAAATAGGTTTTATGGGTGACGACATCATTTCACATCTAACATTTCTATTGCCTTAATTTTTCGAGGGAGTGTCTTATACGCTAGCTCTCACATGTATATCTGCTTGCTTAAGACAAACCTCTCACCATTGCCTAGAAAAAGGATGCACCTGTATCTATAACTTCCCTAGAAAAGCAACGCTTCGTCTACGATGTCCCCTGGCTACCCGCGTCCCCTCGCCCGTGAGCCCGCCAACCGTTATCCCCTCCTATGGACCCCGCGGCTCGGGCATCCTCTCCACCACGTGTTACCATTTCTATTGCCTTAATTTTTTCAAGTGAGTGCCATAGACACTGGCTTTGATATGTATATCTGTATATTCAAGACAACATTCGCACCATTGTCTGGAAAAAGGATGCACCTATATCTATAACTTCCTCCCAGAAAAGTGACGCATCGTCTACGTTATCTGGCGGCATCCCCTCACTCGTGTGCCCTCCTCACCACCAAACGTTATCCCCTCCCATAGACCCACAATTTCGGACATCCCCTCCACCACGTCACTTCCACACCCACAATTGTCATCCTCTCTCCATAGACCCTCCGCCGTTGATTTCCCAAAACGATCCTAGGTCCCCACGCGAGACCAAACACTTCCCCCTCCCTACAATACAGCCAAACGTCACCCCCTCCCCGTGAACGACCCACCACCCATCTCACCTACCAGCCATTTACCCCCACCACCCCCTTACACCCCACCACCTACTTAACCGCACCACCCACTTACCCCCACCACGTGCCCGTTCCCCCTCTCCATAGACCCCTACCCACACATTTCCCCACTACAGGCCCCCTTTCCCCACCACACGCCCCCTTCCCACACCACACGTCCCTCCCCCTTCCCGCACCACACGCCATCCCTTAACCACCCCCCGCGCTTGACCCCCTCACCCTCACTTGATCCAGAACGGCCCTTGTTATACTATTATTATAGCTTTCCGGATGTCTCGATCCGGTTACTTTTGGAATGTCATTCTGTATCGACATTTACGTAACACAAATTTGTTTTATCTACGGAAAAACGGTTTCAAGCGGAGATTTTACCTTCGAAATTGCACACCCGCAGCATGATTGTCGCCGTTTTGCATCCTTCTGATTGAAAGATTGAACAGAAAGCAATTGGAGCATAGTAATTATACGGAATAACCAAACATGGACGTAGCTCAATTCATACAGGGTAAGTTGATAGAAATGGATAAGGGGTAAAACTTAAAAAATGTTTATAATATGAACACTATTCTTTATATTTTTATGAACTTGATTGCGTTGGAAAAAGAAGGGGGTATAGAATCTTTTTGAGGGAACATTGTTTAGCGGGCGAAACATCCCGATATTAACATATGTGCAACAGAATTTCCATTCAAATCGTATTATATTCTTTAAATCTAGTTTTCCGATTATTATGAAGATCGTTTTATGTGGCTTTTCATTTAGCTTTCATTTTTCATGTAAACATCAGGATTCCATTCGGAGCATGAAATCGTTTATTCATCGATCTAAAAAAATCATGTCACATCAATTTCGATAGAAAAAAGTGAACATAATCGGATAGGCACATCGGAAATGGCGTCGTATGGGGGTAGTTCATCCGCCAAACGACGGTTTCGGAACTCAAAAATACGCATGTCCATTTCCAAGGTCTCTTAAATGCGAATATTTTCTTTGAAATGTAAAGGATCGTTTTTATGTTATAAATTTTTTTTCACTATAAACAATTGATGCCGTCAGAATTTAAAAAGTCTCCTTTTTAGTGTTCACCTTAAGCCTCATTCTCCATTTGGTTTCGATCAAATATCTTGGCTACAAATATTCGATATTGATGAGTTCATACTGAAGGTGTCCAATGAACATGAGAAAGGGAATCTTACCTCATAAAACCGTTTGCTGTCGATTAAAAAAATACGTGTCATATAGATTTCCATGAAGAATAACGTATGACCGATAGACCGAAATTTGAGGGGGCTACCGGAAACGGTTGTCTTGTGAGTATTATTGGGATATGTTTATATACTGAAATTCCTATTTACTTTCATAAGCCTTAATGCGTGGGTAATTTGAAAACTTTACGACCTTATAAACAGAAAAGTTGTAGTAGAAAATAATTTCTTTTGCCACCCGATAGATGGCCTTGATATACACTGAGCACAAAAATTAAAGGAGCAGAAAAAATGGTCGTATCGAGAGAAAAAAAAGCATTTTGAAGTTTGAAATCTCTAGTTTAAGAATCTCGCGAAGAAATTTTTTCTTGAGGATCACGCTTGGCGATGTCATAAGAAATAGCACGAGAAAAAAAATTTCGATTTTTTTTCAACATCATGCATGGCCTAAAAAAAATTTTCCAGGCTGAATCAATGTTTGAGTCTTTTATGGTAACCCGATTCTTTAGCTTCAATTTGGTCTTTTATTGCTCTCTGTATGAACATTTGTCGCTGAGATATCGCCGATTGAATGAAAAGTCAGCTTTTTTCTTTGATCATCAATATCTGAAATATCAAACATTTTTTTTAAGCTCAATATTGATTTGAAATAGTACAAAAAATGACTTTTTCTGCCGTTTTGGAGAATCCACCAAAACTTTATAAATATTTCGAAAATGCCCAGTGTTTCTAGGTTTTTTTTAAGCTCAATACATGCCCCAAAGACCCTGTAATTCTTTCAATGGATCGGTTAAACCGCCTTTTTACCCGAATCGTCAAAGTTTTATCAAAATTTGAAGGAGCACTTTTATCGCTCCTTCAACGTAAATTGATGATGGTTAAGATGAAAAAAAAAATTCCTTATTTTTCTCATAATTTTGCATTATCACCAGATCTCGAAAAAAAAATTCTGAAATAAAAAAAAAATCAAAATTCTGATAAAAAATCCGTTATTTTTCTTACAATTTCTGATTAACTATTTATCGAATGTAAAAAAAAACAAATTTTAAAATTTTGAAAAATTTATTGTTTTTATTTTAAAATGTATAGAAAATTGTATGAAACCATCATCTGTTTAGTATTGACGCAATTTTTTTTTAGTTTGCATGGCATAATTTATGGAGTTAAAATTAATTGCATTAAATTAAGTTGATACCCCCAAGCGAATCTTCATACACCTATTTACCCGCATCGTTATACGATTTTTCAATCACTTTTTCGAAAGCTCTCAAGCATTTAAAATAAACAGTTTTTTTTCAAAACTATGAAATTTTGTCATAAAATAAAACAGTTTTTTTTTTTCAAAACAACCCATTTTTCTGTTGAAAAAAAACGCTCTAATTTTTCTGATTTTTTTTTCTACCCAATTATGATGAGACGGCATTTGTCCGATTCTCAAGTCGCTCGGCTGGTGACACCACGCACACACACACACACGCACACGCGCATACATGCACGCACACCATGCTACCTCCACGCGGTACGGTTTGGGTAATGCTAATGCTGGCGATAAAAAATTGGTTAAATTTTTTTTTCAAAATTTTGTATTTTTTTTCGAGATTTGATGAGTAGTTAATGCACGATTGTAAGAAAAATAATGAATTTTTCTTTCATCTTAACTATCATCAATTGACTTTTAAGAAGCAATAAAAGTGCTCCTTCAATTTTTCATAAAACTTTGACGATTCGGGTAAAAAAACCTTTTAACCGATCCATTAAAAAAATTACAGGGTCTTTGGGCATGTATTGAGCTCAATAAAAACCTGGAAACCTTGGTCATTTTCGCAATATTTACAAAGTTGTGGTGGATTTTCCAAAACAGCAGACAAAGTCATTTTTTTTGTAATTTTTCAAATCAATATTAAGCTTAAAAAAAAGTTTTCCTCTAAAATACCAAAAGGAACTGATAGAGGAGTTATTTATCTTTCCGAAACTCACCTTCCTTTCGTTTTATGATCATTAGTTCATGAGATATCGATGATCAAAGAAAAAAGCTGGCTTTTCGTTCAATCGGCGATATCTCAGCGACAAATGGTCGTACAGGGAGGAAAAAAATACCAAATTGAAACTAAAGGACTAGGCTAAAACACCCAAGCATTGATTCAGCCAGGAAATATTTTTTTTTAGTCCATGGATGATGTTGAGAAAAAAATTTCCCAAATTTTTTCTCGCGCTATTTCTTATGACGGCGCCGAGCGTGATGCTCAAAAAAAATTCCTCCGCGAGATTCTTAGACTAGCGATTTCAACCTTCAAAATTCTTTTTTTTTCTCCCGATACGACCATTTTTCACGAAGTTACAGCCTTTCAAAAATCACTGAAAAAATTGTGAAATTTTGCTGCTCCTTCAATTTTTTTGCTGAGTGTACATAAATCATAAAATCAACAATGGGGAAAACCGAGCATCATGCAATAATAAAGTTCCTTCATTTGAAAGGAAAAAAGACTCAGGAAATAAAAGATGAGCTAGACTCTGTATACGGAAAAGCTTGATTTACAGCGGTTTAATATTGGGTGACCGAGTGCAAACGTGGTCGTATAAGCATTTTGGAAGAAGAACGTTCCGGGCGCCCATAAACCGCTACAACTGACGAAATAGTTGATTTAGTGCATCGAACTGTGATGGAAGGTCGTCGATTGACAATTATGGATATTGCTAAGGCTTGTGGGATATCATCTGAACAGGTGCTTAATGTTTTACATCAAGCTTTGAATATGAGAAAATTCACTGCACGCTGGGTGCTGCACTTGTTAACGATCTGCACGCTGGGTGTCGCAAATGCACGATTTTTTAAAAGAGATTTTGTTAAATAATCTAAATTAAATTTTCTCTCTCCGAAACAATGTAGTGGTTTATACGGATACGTCGAAGTTGAACTCTTAGTGGATATATCTGTATTTAATAAAAAGTCAATATCTTTCCGCATTCATCGATGAAACGGTCGGCCGTCTTTAGCAATAATGGGAACATTTATTTAGAGCCTATTTTAGCAGTGCCAAAAATTTGAAAAGTGTGATGTTTTCCGCGAGCTTGCGCGGAAGCAACAACTGATCATTGCGGAAGATTCGTTTCGGAAAAATTTCTCGAAAGTTACGAAAACTTTGCCCGATATTCCTGTAAGAAGTTCACGAATTGATAGGAGTTTCGAAATAGTTTAGAAATTAACAACATTCTGCAACGCGCGTCTATTACCTGGCTTGGCGCTTGTGGCCGCTTTTCAAATATGAAAATCCATGGACGTTTACTTCCCATTAATGATAAATGAGTAAAAAAAAACTTGGGGAGTATCTGCATCGCTCATATCTTTGCCCACTTGAGCGTAAAAGCTTGGGAGTTATGTAGGAACATTAATTGAACAGGTTAATTAAAATCGCGTGATACACTTAATAGGAAACTCGGGGGAAACGAGAGATTGGGGGCAGGGGACAACTTCTCATGATGAAGATATTATGGTCACGTGTGAAAGGTAGTTTGTAATAAGTTAACTACAAAGTTTAACCACTGTGCGGTAGCTTTAAAACGTTGAAGGAAATGAAATCGATTTTCATGTGCCCTTACGATTTTATTCATACAAAGAAATCATACAATCCTACACATTTCCTACGTGACGTTTCTCACTTTCTCTCATCTAAAACCTCGAAATGTGTTCCGAGATTTTTGCAGACAAGACGACAAAACCTACGTTCTTACGAATTTGTGGAATGTCAAAGCTTCTTAAGAAGTTTGCATAGGCTCAAAATTTAAGAAGTACTGTACGAAAAATATTCTGTACGAAGTATATGGTGAGGTGGTATAGGAGTACGCACCTAAGCTTCAGAGCGGTGAAAACAACTAACAGATACATTCTACGAATCAGTTTTTTTTATTGAAACAATATCTAGTATTCTAATTGAATTATGGGCGACAATTACGAATCTTAATTTTTTTAAATAACAAACTAAAAACTACGAAAAGGATTTCGCGAACTCTTAGACATATGGACGTTTAAGAGTACGCACGAGGGTCGATAAGAGTACGCAAACCTCAATCGACATATAAATGCCAAATAAAGTTGCCGACATTTGTATGAGAGTCGGAGAGCTGGAGAACTGGAAATCGTGAGGGCTGGAGAGAGAGAGAGAGAGAGAGAGAGAGAGAGAGAGAGAGAGAGAGAGAGAGAGAGAGAGAGAGAGAGAGAGAGAGAGAGAGAGAGAGAGAGAGAGAGAGAGAGAGAGAGCGAGAGCGAGAGCGAGAGCGAGAGCGAGAGCGAGAGCGAGAGCGAGAGCGAGAGCGAGAGCGAGAGCGAGAGCGAGAGCGAGAGCGAGAGCGAGAGCGAGAGCGAGAGCGAGAGCGAGAGCGAGAGCGAGAGCGAGAGCGAGAGCGAGAGCGAGAGAGAGAGAGAGAGAGAGAGAGAGAGAGAGAGAGAATTGGAGAGGTGGAGAGTTTGAGAGTTCGTGAAGTATGCGAAGTTCGTGAAGTTCTTATCTTCCCAAAGCTGTAGCTAGTGGGGATCTCTTCAGCCTCTTACGAGGAGTGGCTTCAGTCGCTTCCAATGAACGTGCTACCGCCCTTATAGATTCACCATCATTAACTCGCTTCCTTGCATTTTTAAGATCCGTAATTGACCATAGCCTTCAGTCGGTAGTCCGTTTCCTTCGGGACATGCTGAAAGTAAAAAAACATAATCTTTAACAAGAGTCGTATAAGAGTACGCGCGTACTCCTACACACCTAAGCACTGCGTACTCTTATACGACCTGCACATTTTGAGGAACATTGATGAGGAACGAAATTACTTTCATATTGAATAATAACCTTAGTAACCCGGCGTACGAAATTAATAGTTGTTTGTGAAGAAAGTAAATTGTGTTTCGTTCTTGTGATGCTTTATGTTCGAGATTACGACCGGAGGGAAAATCTGATTATGGAGAAGGTTAGGGACCCACTGGAAATCTCCGACGCGCCGTTTTCGAAATTAACAGTTTTGCTTTTTTTATTGAATACACGAGGATGGTTCAGACGATCGATCACGTGATCGCTTGATCGTCGCATCGAGCTTCGTTTCCTTTACAAACTTCGTGGTCCGAAGGGATGATTCACTCTCGTAACAATTAATAATTTCAATTTTCGATGGGACTAATTGCAAGCGAGACAACCGTAGAACAATCGAACGAGATTTCCGCGTAAATGCCGAGTTATACTTTAGCCGCGACTAAGAGAGAGAATACCGGGTAATAATACTTTAGGCAGGATTGACGCGTGCTCGCTGTGAGGCCGAAGGATAATGCCGAAATGCGAGGCCCGCACGACGCCCTAGGCTAGAAAACCGGAGAAAACGCGCCAACGAACCGAGGGACGCTCTCCATGAGCCGAGAACGATTTCTCTCGCGCGACGCTCTCAACAGCCTGTGCTGACGCCACACGGGCAAACCCGTCCACGCTCTCGCGCGTAATTTGAGGTACGTGGTAAATCGTAACACTTTGGAAATGTCAAAAATAAATTTAAAAAATTGCAACCAAAACTTCAAACTTACCTGACCTCTCCGTTTTATTCGATTTTGGATTTTTTTTGTCACAAACTCTTACTTTGTCAGGCGGTATAAATACAACTATAATTAGTTTCCCTTAGCAAACCGTTTCGTCAGTAGCGTAACTGCGTACTTTTACCGCCCGCGTACTCCTATACCATCTTACCCTACATGAGAGACGACCGGAATTAATTATATAATGAAGTAGTTTATTTGGTCGAAATGATATTACGAACAAACGCTACAATCGTACGCTGAAGACTGAATTCCTAGGAGTCAACAGTACCAATGCTCGGACGGTTAAGAACGTCCCTTAATTATAGGATTTATTAGTCATATGAGGATGGTTTTTTAGAGATAATGACTGGAGCTAACGTCGAGCTCATAAGTTCTAGTTTTCAACTAGAGTTCTGTCTTCGTACACTATTATGTCTCAATTTTTTAGATACGTTCCTATAACCGACCATTATGAGGTCCTAGTTTTCGGACATCCAGAAATTAATTCTTACAATTATAAGATTTAAATTGAACAGGTACTTAACTGGACAACAAAAACCATGTTTGTACCTTATATTAAAATAAAAATATTCGTACACCCTGTATAAAACCTTATTGGAACCAAATTGTGATGACGGTGTCAAAAAGTTTATTCGATTCGCTTTCAATAGGTCATAAGCCTAGTCTAGAAATCGATAAAAAAATAAACCCCTATTACTATCACAAATTATCGCAACTCTTTAGCACTTCGGTTTAGAAAAGTGCATGGCATGACTGACTCGGATTCGTTAATATGTCTCGTTAGTCTTACTAATAAAATTCGTGTTTAGTGTAGAATTTCCCAGTAATCAATTAATAATTGAAGGCTGTATAGGATACAAGGGTTACTTTTAGTTACGTGTCGATTATATTTCTAAAATATTATAATAAAATATTCGAACTACTGTCCGAACCGTGGGACTCATCCGAACATTGGTACTGTTACCTTATCTCCTCTTCTGTCTTTTTTTGCCGTTTTTCGAATATTTCGACCCCAAATAGTGATTATATCCGCTACAAGCGCCATATCGGAATTCCAATAATCGTACTCTATATATTACACGCGCGTGTAGTAAAAATACCTTACATTCGAGCATCCTGGCCTTTTCTTTGTCTCTGTAGATCTCCAGGGATAACATTTTTCTTTGTTCAAGATACAATGACGAACATAATCTAAAACTAAAACGTACGCTTTTGGGGCTTTTGACCTATTGTGCACTCTAAAGTTTGGTCGTCGTTCTCCGCAGCACGTCCCATTCTTTCGTTGGTGTCGATTGTTCCGCCTCTGCCTCGTGCCGTAGTCTTAAATTTGCAATTCCAAGATAAATTTGTCTCAAATTTATGTTGGAACAGACAGATAGTCGCCATCTGTAGGAAGGTCAATTTTACACTTTATAAATTAAGATACCATAGGAGCGCTCTGTTACAGGAACTAAAAACAGCGCTAGTTGTGGCTCTTATCTTTCCATTACCAGATTACTGCTGTCTAGTGTACAATGACGTCACCAATAAACAGAATACCAAGCTTCAGAAACTCATTAATTGTTGCATTCGATTCATTTTCAATTTGCGCCGTGATGTTTACATCACGCCGTATTGGCATAGACTTGATTGGCTAACAGTTAAATCTAGGCGACTTTATTTCATGGGTGTAATTATGTTCAATATTTTTCATAACAAGGCACCATCATACATCATAGACCTCTTCCAACGAACACGTCTCCTGGCACGTCCCTCTAGGCGGGGAACTCCTGTCACTTTCCACATACCTATCCACCGGACATCAACCTTTCGACATTCATTTGCGTTGTCAGCAGTCTATTTTTCGCACTCGCTATCAAATATAATCACTTCTTCATAGTCGTTGGCAATATTCAAACGGCGCTTGTTTACTCATCTATTCTCCATGGATGAATAGGAAGCGATAGTCACGAATGATTTTTTACCACATGTGGGTCTCTGCTTTTTCTGCGCTTCTTTATTTTATTTCTTTTATTTTTATTTTTATATGCTGTAATGTTGTTATGTAAGTTAGTTGGTTTTGTTTAATGTTCCGACCAACTCCAGTATCCGTGACCGTGATTCTCGTTACTATCATGGCTATCCGAATTGTTTTTTTTTTCGCTATCATTATTATTATCAGTTTTATCATCTTTCAATATTTAGTTTAGTTTATCCTTTATTTTATTATTAGTATTAGTTCAGCATTTTGTTTAGCATTTAGTTCAGTATTTTGCTTAGCTTTTCCTAGTTTTTATTCTATTGTTGTATTATTATTTTTATTATTCGAATTATTTTGTTTTATTTTTAATTTTTATTTTATTTTTATTTTTACTTTATTGGATATATTTTTCCTATTTTTCTTGTATCATATCTTGATTTTTTTTCTCTTTTTTAAAATCTTTATTGCCTCAAGGTATTACCAAGGCATAATAAAATCAACCAATCAATCAATCTATCTCCCTCTCTCTCTCTCTCTCTCTCTCTCTCTCTCTCCCCCCCTCTCTCTCTCTCTCTCTCTCTCCCTCCCTCTCTCTCTCTCTCTCTCTCTCTCTCTCTCTCGCTCTCGCTCTCGCTCTCGCTCTCGCTCTCGCTCTCGCTCTCGCTCTCGCTCTCGCTCTCGCTCTCGCTCTCGCTCTCGCTCTCGCTCTCTCTCTCTCTCTCTCTCTCTCTCTCTCTCTCTCTCTCTCTCTCTCTCTCTCTCTCTCTCTCTCTCTCTCTCTCTCTCTCTCTCTCTCTCTCTCTCTCTCTCTCTCTCTCTCTCTCTCTCTCTCTCTCGCTTCTCACTCTCGTACTCTGTCATTCACATTCTCACATTCTCACTATTCATCCATCCATCCAAACCAAACCAAACCAAACATCTACAAACCTCAACAAACCCCATCAAACCTCAACAAACTGCAAGAAATCCCAACAAACCTCAACAAACCCCAACAAACCTCAACAAGCCTCAACAAACCCCAACAAATCCCAAAAAAACTCCAGCAAACCAACATTGTAATGTTCACACCAAAATTGAAACTTACTACTTCTAACCACAAATGACTACTCTACATGTAATGCAGCATTGTTTAACAAATCACAGGTATTTAGCAGGTCGCAGCTAAATACCTGTAGAATACCTGTAAAATAGGGTGGTCCAGTATGACGGCCTTCTCGAACACTGAAACTTTTGTCTGAAACATTTTTGGATATGATCAATGGTTTGAGTGCTATTGCTCTGTAACACTTTATGTGCCTCACTTTGTATATATATTTGTACTCTACTCAATAAGCTTTAGACAATGACACCCCACATGCCAGCGTATGATTTTTTTTCGGCTCCTTTTTTATGTATGGGACACCCCATGAAAAATAATTTACTTGAATTTCTAATTAAATATTTGGTTTTGGGTCGACATTCTACACAAAACACCCAAATTTCAGGTCTGTAACTCATTCCATTTGCGAGCGAGGGACCCGTGACATACGGACGGACAGACAGCAGAGTGACAGCAATAGGGCTTCGTTTAGGCCTTTAGGCCCCTAAAAATGTATTATTCGAATATATTCTGAGTGATAGTATGGCATCATACATCGACTGTACATGGCCATCCCTTCTAAACTTTCGGAAGAGATGGCCACATCGAAAATGTACGCAAATAGAAACAATACAAGCGAAATCTTGAGGTTATAACAAAGCACTGCTCGTAAACTTTACAAGAAATACAAAAATAACCATTTGTTTTACAAAATAACAATACCACAATATAAAACATGAACCCTTTTAAAAAATTTAGCAGTAGACACAACAATTAAGAAGGATTTTACATCCTTTTCCATTTTTTTTCGACAAACTTGTTCTTGTACACTTACACCTGCGCACGAAATGAAGCGAATCAAGCAGTAACAGGTGAGACCTAATGAGTGGCATCCCCATCAGATATATATTTTCGTAGATACGCATAAAAAATTGCAGTTTTCCAATAAAAATAATAAATGTGTTCTTAACCGCATCGTTCTCGTTACCAATGTATAGTACTCGAAAAATGAAACGTTATTGCAATTTACGTTTCTTGGTATCTCTTGCCATTAAAAAGTTATTACTAAACATGGAAAAAAAATCCCGATTTTCAAGGATTGCATTCCATTCATTAAAATGGGGTTCCCTCAATATAAAGGGGCACGTGTCGACTATCTTGTGTATGAACGCGACGCTACCTTACTTTGCGTTTTCATATACTACAGCGTTTTGATTCATTCCACTTCTGATATTGTAAGGAAAAATGGTCTATACCGCCTATAAATGACAGATGACAGAATTTCATCTATGTATATGAAAGAGTTACGTGACTGACTGACTGACTGACTAACATATAGAAAACGCACAGCCTAAACCGCTGAAGACAGAAACATGAAATTTGGAAGATAGGTTCCTTACAAGGGGTTCAAGTGCAGGAACATGACTTAAGTGTCCGCGTGTTTTTTTTTAAACTCAAATATGTGATAAACATTGACAACTATAAGATACGTATTTTTTATCTGAAAAACGGTTTTAACCCTTTGCCGTACTCTAACGAGTCTGACTCGTGATACAAATTTTGTACCAAACATGAATATCACGAGTGAGACTCGTGGAATGAAGATTGGGCCGAATTTAAACTTCACGAGTTTGACTTGTGGACTGAAGATCGTGCGGAACGCAAACATCCCGAGTCCCGAGTTCTCGAGCATCATTCTGGCCTGTCGTCTCCTACCACTTGGGCCCGGATTTCATCGAGCTAAATGGTACGGCAAGGGGTTAAAGAAGGGAAACCACCCCTCAAAGAAAGGCGTATCGAGAGATGATTTTGCGTTTTGGTCCACAAGCAGTCCACCGAGCTGAATGAAATAAAAACGAAAATTCTTCTAATGTGAAGCGATAAAAAATCCACTACAAAGGCATTAAGAGAACTTTAATTAAGGGCGGAACCACCCCTCCATTTGCCTTTTTCTCACCCACACTTAGGAGGGTTGCATGAAAATGAATAAAACAGGTATTATTTTTACCAGGAAGAAAAATTCAAGTTTACGTGTTTTTCCTTTTTTACCGGACAGCAAATTTAAGAGGAGTTTTTACCGGACAGCAAATTTAATTTAAATCATCCCTTACATGAGTTTATTTATCACAGTCGTGTTTTCTGTGTCTAAAATGAATTCGCTAATTCTAAATATTCCTATAAGCTTCAATTTTATGTTTTCTCATGTTTCAAAATTATTACGTTCGTCTTAAGAGTGAACTACGCCCTCGCAGGGTCTTTCCATTCATACATCTAAAACAATGTCCACTCATTTTGTTGAAACTGCTACCATTTTATCGGTAATATGAATTTTATGTTTGTGTATGCATGCATATTTCTATTGAACTTTAGGAGCGGTGCGTGGGTGAGGGGGGGGGGGACTATCCGTGACTCATAAGACATATTTCGGTATTGAAATGCTTCTTCCTCTAATCTGCACGTTTATATGCAAGCATCTTTTAAATACAAGAACAAAAATATATTAACAATACCATTAATAGAATACAAATGGTACATATAAATAAGTTTGTTGTGTTTGTTATTTCTGGATTCCGCGTTATAAATTTCCGTATACGGATTAACGCCTATGCTTCAATTCTTAAGAGGAGGTCACCATCGAAAGGCATGAAAAATGCATGAACTTCGAAAAAAAACATTTTATGTAGAATAAATACTTTTGGAAATGGGTTTCAACGTATTTTATTCTTCTATCAATGGAGAGTAACTTCCAATTTTATTTATTAAAAAATCTAAAATGGCGGCTCCAGCTCCCATCAAGTAAAGCCATGCACGGCATGTTGTGGTCTGCGCGGAGTGCTCTACAGCCTTGTCAGTTCATCTGAAACAAAAACGGGTTAAAAATGATAAAACTTTACTAATTTTGGGCAGCATTATAGTTTTTTATTTTGTAAAAAAACCCTGGATAACAAAATGGCAGCCGTTTGAAAAAAATCCTACTTTTAGCCCGGTTTTTTTTGCTTCAACGAACGTAATTTTTTTCCAAATCAATTTTTGACAAAAATCACTTCCTAATGGCCCCGCAAATTGAATTCTCTTCCAATTGCGCAGATATTCATGCGAAACGGTCCATCCGTTGAAGCTGTAGAGCGCCCCGGGCGCTGAAAAATGCTGTTTCCAGAAAAATACATTTAAAGTTTAACATTTAGGCTGTAAATACTAAAATACTTTAGATATTAAAGTATCCTTTTATCCACGTGTTCTAAACACTTTGAAGTTGCAAATAATGTAAAAAATAGAATTCTTTTAATAGAATTCTATTAGAATACAATAGAATAGAATAGAAAGGGCTATTATTTGAAATGCACACGTTCAGAAATGTTCATTCTGCGCATATACGATACAACAACGCACAGACCTATCTTTATTTACCTACATGTCACACTTTCTCGAACAATTGCAATAATTATTGACGATTGCAATACTTATTGACGATTGCAATAATTATTGACGATTGCAATAATTATTGACAATAGATTGCAGTTTTATTTTTCGCTTTATAAGATAGTTACCATTCGTATTCTCCTGTTCCACGTTGAAGCGAGCCACAAACGGTATTCTGTGTATGTGAATAAAATTGTTATCAGCAATGAAAGTAAACCCAATCAATGTTATCAAACTCCTTCTAGCTATATTTGAAGCTATAAATATTGTACAAACTATGGTTAACAACGCGAAAATTGAACTTGTAGACAGGTTCGTTTTTTTTTAGCCATTCCATGTAAGACTATAATGGAGTTGAAATGAGGAGAGGAAGAAACGCTCGATTTTCAAGAACCATTTAAACAGTACGAAGCCAATGCTGTTGAAGATAGAATATGGCAAAAAAATACTGGTGATGGATATTCTGATGCGTGTTCCAGTGATCATGAGGTGAACTATGATTACAAAAAAAGTTTTTGGGTACTGGAGGTCTGGTTGGACAGAAAATTGTAGCATCAAAACCGTCCAACAAAAATACAGATCTGTCAAGTCTGAACGAGAATTGCGGCGTTGGGCACACCACCTGAATAAAGGTGGTACTTATTGTTAGGCCCGAAATGTTAATAAGCAGGCTGAGATGAATTTTTCTGAACGACTTAAAAATATTCAGTCTTCTAATCTATCTCGAAAGATTTTTGTCGGGTTAGCTATTAAAGCGCTAGGCGCACCTATCCAGTGGGTTAAAATAAAGGAATTGGGAGGATAAAATAAAGGTAAAGAGGTAAGAGAAAGGTAAACACCCTCTTGATGGATATGAATAGTAGAATACATACAGGGTGTCCAATAGGAAGTTGCTGAAACTAATCGGCTGTCATTTCAAAACACGTGCACAGAATCAGAAAAGCCAAATTGCTTTAAATAGAGGAAACTCTGCAGTTTTAAAAGCACATAAATAAAACCCAGTCAAATATTTTTTATGTCAATTTATTACATCTTATAAAAATAACGAAAAAGTACAGTGATTAATGATAGATATTTTCGAAGTGCGAACCGTTAGATTGTGCACAAAAATCAATTCTCTTTTGAAAACTGTGAAAAACTGTGTCCAACATATCGTTCGTAATGCCGCGAACCACTACCTGGATGGCCGCGATCAGTTCTTCTACTGTGCTGGGGTTTTTAGCGTAACAATGATCTTTAATGTAACCCCACAAGAAAAAATCACAAGGGTTCAGGTCCGGTGAGTACGGAGGCCATTCTAGTCCGCCTTGAGCAAATTTAGGGTACCCCAGACCGATTACTCGAGTCCCATATACGCGATGAATAGCTTCAAACACCTCATGAGTCCGGTGCGGCGTCGCTCCATCTTGCATGAAGTAAACATTTTTAACCAGTCCCCTCTTTTTACTGAAATCGCTGCCCATGCCGTTATTGTAATTTTGCTTGTTTACGTACCCATTCATCCAAAAATGTGCTTCATCGGAATAAATAATCATTTTCTCATTAAGTTCTTCGGCTTCAAACATTCCCGTAATAGTGTTACAAAATTCGATGCGTTTCGTCATGGCATGTTCAGTTAACAATTGATGAGTGCTTATTTTATACGGATGAAACTTTAAAAAATATTTCAAAATGTTGTGTAATGATGATTTGGTTATTTTTAATGCTTGAGCAGATTTCCGAATCGAATCCTTTGGATTTTGTTTGAAATAATTCTCAACTTCGTTGATCTTCTCTGGTGTAGTCACCGTAACAGATGGACCTGGCAACTCGTGTCTACGGTCCTGGAGTGTACCATACTCCACGAAGTTATCGATTATCCTACAAAAATTAACGTAAAATTACTTCAATGCAGTTTAATTGAATTGAAACACAAGTTGTGTGATAGATGAATATGAATAAATATTAAATTCTTACCTTTTCAGAGTATTTTCGCTGGCAACTCTATGAGTTCCAAACTTAGTACGAAACCCTCTATACGCATTACTATAAATTTTTCCCCTCGAGAAGAAGTACTCAATAAGATATACTTTTTCTTCCGTAGTGAGCTCACTCATTTTGACGCGCGCGTATTTGCTTCAACCACGGCTGGAATAAAACTGCGGGGCCTCAGGTATGCGCCTTAGAAAAAGGGACCCCTATTGAATTCATGGTGGGAAGAGACACTTATTTAGTTTTAGCAACTTCCTATTGGACACCCTGTATATGTATTTCTATACCAAATTTGAGAAATTGACAATGACGGTTACAATTTTGATAGAATTTGGTTATTATCGCAGTTTTCTTTCGTAAATTAATTCGATTAATGACTTGATACAGTTAAATACGATTATATAACATACGGGCAGATCGGACTTACGGCTGATGAACTTGTAATTTGATACCGTGCTGACGCTAGACGTTCGGGTCTCCTCGAAGACAGTGCAATCGTATGGCACTCACGTACGCAAATTACACGTTGAATTTTTGATTGTTTTGAGTTTGGTTGAGCGAATAATTGTTTCTATGCACTACTAATGAGTTCTTATCGACCTGCGAAGCGTAATGAGACGCTGCACCTCAGTGCCTCACTTTACCCTTGGACAGTGATGCTTGATCGCGAAGAATCGAAGACGCGTACTCGGAACTAACTTGCAAGGGCACGGAAAAAGACTCAGAGGACAGAGTGCCTTGGCCTCTGTCGAGCTCCGCTCAGTCCTAAGATTCGCGAGAGACTAACTAATTCGGCTGCAACTCGATGGTGGGTTGCTCCTTGATTTTTATATAAGTCAGCGATTTTAATTGTCGCTGAGCAACAATTTTCGTAATGGGTATAGGACTGAACGACCGAGGCTTCTTCCGTGTCCTCGTTGAGAGTCATTCGCATCGCAAGTCGTATGACTCGGCATTGTGAAGAAATTGAAGTTGAAATTGCCTGAATGAATGTTGGTTTTGCAATGGGGGTTTCGCATGCTCGAAAGAATGTGTCATTTCGCAACGTAAGGTTCAAACGAGTTCGCTTTGAAATGAAGAGGGAAGTAGTTTGGTATAAAATATATGGAATTAAAACAAAAGAACTTAGAAAATGAGATACGGATATAACATTATAGAGAAAAGCTGGCGCAAGTTTTTGAATTTATATTGAAGAATATGAAAACCGCTCTAACTGCTGGTTTATACATGATTATACATGATATTGATCTTCAGAAGAGGGCGCTACAAGCCCAAAAGGAGATAAGCTTTGAGGGGGTACGATTCAAAGCCTCTTATAATTGGCTATGGAAATTTAAAAAACAGCATCGCATTGGTTCCAGAAAAATCAATAAATTTGTAACGCGCAAAACTCTGGAAGGAGAAGAACTTCTATGGCAAAATACAGAAAGAATTGTAGGTGATGTTGCACCACTGATCGAAAAGTATGGAATGAAAAATGTGTACAATTCGGATCAAAGCGGTTTTCAACTGGAGGTCCATTCGGCGCGAACTCTAGCAACGGAAGGAACAAAGAAAGTTGAATGCAATATACAGTCATTCTCTTCAACAACTCATAGCTATACGATCCAGCCTACTGTAAGTGCTGACGGGAAATTACTTTCCCCATTTTTCATTGTTTTGGAGGAGACGAAGGGTAAATTCGAACCAAGAGTAGAACAAAAATTATTTAAAGCAGAAAACGTCTTTGTATCAGTATCCAAATCTGGAAAACTTACTTCTGGTATGTATTCCCACACATAATAATGTATGATCCATCGCTTTTTAAATACAAAATGTGTTGAATGTCAACAGAATATATGTTTAATGTCAACTGTTTTTTTTTAACATAAAATGTGTTGTATATGAACAATGCATTTTAAAACCTCGTTGAAAAAGGTTTTCTTTTCTAATATCGGGAATAATAGCGTATTATTAATAGAATCCTGGAGTGGACATTACCCTAAGTTTGTTCATCAATCGATGCTTCTCGATAAGAATATAATCCCAATGATTATTTCAAAAGGTGAAACTGGAAATATGCAACCGCTTGATATATTTGGATTCAGGGTATGGAAAAATTTCGTCCGACATTTTTCAGAGAGTTTCATATTATTAGATTATGATCATATTATTAGATAAATTTACACTTGAGGAATAATATAATTAAACTACAATCACTTACACACACTTAACTTTCATCACCGCGGTATTCTAATCTTTTTAAATTTTCATTCAAAACCAGAACTCTTTGGAAATCGTGTTACTTTTGGTTTTCGTGAATCAAAAACACAATGTGAAATACCCGGTTGTAGCCATATAGCCATTATCAGATGAGCATGGTGTAAAAAGTCACGATTGAAACATTTTTCGACAACCACCATTATTGCTGGACCTATGAGTCATAATTGTTGATAATTATCATATTAATAAAAAGTATATGTCACAAGGAAATGATTTGATAGCATATAGCTGTGATAATGTTCACAAGTATTAAGTGTAGTAAAAAGAAATCCATTATTTTTGCAATAGATGGTTTTAGTAATCTGTATCTCGCGTTGTATAAGTGCGATCGGATTACGCTAGATGGCGTTAGAAAGATAAGATTTCGTACTAAAATAAACATTTCAGACAGTTTTGTAATTGCTTGACTCAATATTTTTTGAGCGCGCGTCAAAGATGGCAAACAGCAAAGTGAAAATACGCCATATTTTACAGTTTTTCTTCGATAAAGGCGAAAACGCAAGCCAGGCGGCTGAAAATGTGAATATTGTTTATGGTCCTGATACTGTAATAGCCAATCACGCGCAATTTCGATTTCGTCGATTCCGTTCCGGTATTTTTGATGTCAAAAATGCACCACGCTCGGAAAGGTCAATTGTCGAAAATGTCGATAAAATAATGGAAATCGTCGAGTCCGACCGTCATCTAAGCACTGTTTCGATTACCCAGGAGCTAAACATTGCACAAAAAACCGTTTGGAACCACTTGAATAAGGCTGGATACAAAAAGAAGCTCGATGTATGGGTGCCATACGAGTTAATGCAAAAAAACCTCATGGACCGAATTTCTATCCGCGAATCGCTGCTGAATCGCAACAAAATCAACCCATTTCTGAAGCGGATGGTGACCGGTGATGAAAAGTGGGTCACTTACGACAACGTCAAGCGAAAACGGTCGAGGTCGAATCGCGGTGAGCCGGCGCAAACGGTGGCCAAGACCGGATTGACGGTCAGGAAGATTTTACTGTGTGTTTGGCAGGGTGGGATTGGCAGGGAATCATCTACTATGAGCTGCTCCCGTACGGCCAAACTCTTAATTCGGACCTGTACTGTCAACAATCGGACCGTCTGCAGGAAGCAATCGCCCAGAAGCAGCCAGCTTTGGCCTATAGGAGAGGAATTGTGTTCCATCAGGACAACGCCAGGCCACACATATCGATAGTGACTCGCCAGAAGCTCCGGGAGCTTGGTTGGAAGGTTCTTATGCATTCACCTGATAGTCCGGATTTGGCACCAAGTGATTACCACCTGTTCCTGTCTATGGCGAAAGATTTTGCTGGTGAAAAATTCGCCTCAAGAGAAGCTTGTGAAAATCGACTGTCCCAGTTTTTTGCCAATAGGGACGAGGGTTTCTATGAGAAAGGCATAATGAAATTACCTTCAAAGTAGCAACAAGTTATCGATCAAAACGGTGCATATTAGACCTAAATCGGATCATTCTAGCTATGCTAAATAAAGCTTTCAATTTCATGCAAAAATAATGGATTTCTGTTTACTACACCTTATATAATTTATAAAGTGGTCTGATGTGACTTCCAAATGAAATATGTAAAAATGAATGTTCGAAATGTTTATTCACCTAATATAAAACCGTCAGATTTATTAATAAGTTTAATTGAATAAACGGTAAAATAATCAAATATACATTCCTCGAGAAAAAAAAACATCTCGCTGGCTATGGAAGTTATCGCTTGATCCAGGCGTATCATGGTTCCGAAGTATACGAAGCCGGTCTTAAAACTTATTCTGTAAAGTATTATAATGAACGTTGCAATAAAAGTGTATGTTCATTTCTGTAAAGATGCTTCTGTGTAGAAGCGTTTCGACACGAAAATATGAGTCTTATGAGTAAGGGATAGGCCCCCTTCCCCGCCCGCACCGCTCCAAATGTTCAATACAAATATGCATGCATCCACGAACATCAAATTTATATTACCGATGAAATTGTAACATTTTCAACGAAATGTGTGGAACATTTTTCGGAACTGCGGATGGAAAAACACTCAGGGAGGGTACTTTACCCTCAAGACGAACGTAATAATGTCGAAACATGAGGAAACATGAAATTGTGGCGTATATGAATATTTTGAATCAGCGGATACATTTTAAACACAGAAAACACGACTGCGATAAATACATTCATATAAGGGGTGGTTTACCCCCTCGAGTAGGCTGTCAGGCAAAAACGCAAAAACATCCAAACTTGAATTTTGATCCCCTTTCAAAATAATACCTGTTTTATTCAGTTTTCATGCGACTGTTCTAAGTGTGGGGTCATAAAACAGCAAATGGAGGGATGGTTCACCACTTAATTTAATTTTTCCCAATACATCTATACTGTATTTTTCCTCACTTTACATTACAAGAATTTTTGTTTTTGTTTCATTTTGATCGGTGGACTGCTTGTGGGAGAAACTGCAAAATCACCCCTTGACCACGCCTTCTTTGGAGGGTGGCTTCTGCCCTTAAAACCGTTGTTCAGTAGATAAAAAAAATACATGTCTAAACGTTTTTTTTTAAATATGTGTCTAAACCCTTTATCATATATATGAGTTTCAACAAAATCGAAGGCGGACACTTAAGTGATGTTCCGAAAGGAAATCCGAAAATCACCTCCTAATGGTTGGAATGGGGTGTAAAAATTTGTATGGAAAATTGTATTCCTTGCGTCTAACAACTTGAAACTTCGTTTAAGTATTCTTCATTCGTCTTATTTTGTCTTTTTCCGATTTGAATGTAATCTGTTCAGAAACACCCCTGCCCTGAGGCCCTATTAGCTTGAAGCCAAATTTCACGCGTTTGAATCCGCGGACGGAAGCTAGTTACATAGTAAGGTTGTTTTGTTTGTCAAACATGTCATTGCGTGTAGAAGCTACAGCTGTATGTTGAAGACTGTTATTGCTATAACTCCATTTTTTCTCTCTAACCGTTTCTTGAATATTTCAACCGCAAACGACAATACAAGCGTCGTATACGAATTCCAAGAGACGTATTCTATGTAATACCCACAATTTCGACATTTAATTGAAACTTTTTTCTCTAAAATGCATCGTTTCGTCATGATTGCCATTTAATCGTGACTTTCGAGTTCGTTTGCTTATAAATAAACAGAAAAACACTTAAAAAGAAGAAATTTCCATATTCGTATTTTCTATACGTAAAAACATTAAAAAGTAACGAAGGTATTGAACAGAGCTCTAAATTTATACGAAAAATATAGAAATGCACATTTTTTCGTTTTTCCTGAAACTATGTTTTATGAAACGGTCTAAGTCGTATCTCAAGATCTATTTGTCGGATTCAATGCGAATCCGAACAGGCTAATAACATAGAGCTTATAAGAACCCGGTTGCGTTGGCCTAGTGGTTAGCGTGCTGGCCAGCAGATCGGGAGGTCGCAGGTTCGAATCCCAGTCGCGTCACTTTCGTCGTGAAATGTTTTTCTTCGATATTTCTCGTCGAAAGATGACTAGTTCCGTGACTGGGTGGCGAACATTTGGGACCGGCTGTATCGGTATAGGTTTTCCGCAGTTTTCCTATGCCCATGGCAGACATGTTATGATGAATACGATACAGAGGGGGAAGTCGGCTGCGGCCGCAAGGCGGGGAGGGGGGAGGAATGGGAGATAGACGGGGAAATTGTGGAATGGGCGTTATAAGAGGGGCGGGGGGGGGGGGGGACTAGTGGAAACGAAGTTGGGGTGGGTTGGGGCACATAAAAAGGGGAAAACCCCTGTACGGTTGGAACAAACCATTGAAAACAAACATAGAGAGCTTATAACATTTTCTAGTATATGACCGGATGAATTTTTGGTATGTTCATTCATTTGTTAATAACAAATTATTAAGTTGTTCGTTTGGCGAAAATTGAACTTTGTTTCTACAGGTATCTATTTTCTTAATTTTTTTAATTAAAAAAAAGGTATCTGACCAAACGAGAGTTTTGTTATTATACTAAAAACGAAATATGTTATCCTTAATTTCAAGTTACCTGTGTTGCTAAACCATCCAGACCTACGAGGGCCGATTTTTGTAACTGCTTAGCGAGACGATTGTGCGTATGTATGTATGTGACGGGTGCCTGTTTACGCGTGCGGTTGTGGCCCGATTATCGGCGACGCGAAATTTTGTGCTTTATTAGTTCGACGAGAGATCCCGGAGCGTCCTGAAGTATTTGTTAAAGCTTGTAGCGATAACGGAGAATAAACTTACAGCCTTCGAATTTTTCTTGGGCTCCCGTTTTTACCTCCCTCACCCATTTATCTATACCGATGGGCCATACAGCAGCGACAGCACGTTATTTAAATATGAATAACTTTATTGTTTATCAATATTTTTTAATAAAGATATCTCAAACTCCGCAGGACTATGTATTCCCCCCCCCCCCTGTGTTCCAATCCTGTGTTATACCCTTGCAGGTTTTTACGTATTACCCTTTCCAATTGAATCCTTTCCTATCACTCCCCCTACTCGCACTTCGCTTATCTAACCTAACTCTCCGTTGCGTCCACGGCCGTCTTAAGCTATACCATAGCTATAAAACTTGTACCGGTATAGATGGCCCCATATTCTTCTGATTCTCTGGTGCATATACTTTTCACGCCAGTATCTACACCAAAGTATCAGAAGTATTGGCCTTCCGCTCACTGATTGATGTGCTAGTCGGTGCACGGCTAAGCGGTCTCCGCTCCTAGTATTGGCCATACGCAATGCTACTCAACTCGAACTTCCGCCCAAGCCGAACCCTGACCGCACATCTACCAGTGTCGGTGGCAAGACTATGTAGTAATTGTATGTAAAATCCTGGCCTCGTCATCATAATACTTCATCAGAATAAAAATATTTCTATTCGACCTGTTTTTTTGGGCCACACAGACCTGTTAAGGGGTTACGTCGGTTTCGAAGCCAAAAAAGCATATTTTCTCTATTTTTTGAATATAATATATAAATTATTTTATTCAAAATGTTAAGCACATAAAAGAGCAACATTTTAACAATATTCTGAAAAAAATTTATCCAAAAATTTGGGAAATTCAGCCGGTGGGACCTGGTTTCCGGAGACCCCTAAAAAAAGTGTCCTCGTGGTGGTCACGGTAACTCATGATAGCTTTATCTGAAATCAAAAAACCAATTTTTTTTCTGTTTGTAGATAAGTGTAGCTCGTAATTGAATAAAGGATTTAAAAAAAAAATGAAATTTGAATTTTTGGGAGAGTTGCATGCAAAATAGTTCAATTTTTGGTACACTTTACACTACGTATAGCCTTGTAAAATTAGTTGTAATCGAAAAAAAAACCTTCGTTCAATCACTAGTCAATGCTATTTTGAAGAAGTATGCACAATTTCAATAAGATCGGTGTATTAGTTTTTGAGAAATCGTGTCCACCGACTTCAAAAATAGTCTTTTGAGAAAAATGCGTATACCTGCGTTGCTCCCGGCCGGTCTTTCCAAACGGGGGGAATTCCTAAAGGCTCCCTCTCCTAGACTTTTAGTCCGATTAACTTAAAACTTTAGGAGAATATTCTAGATATATTGTACGATTAGAAATAAAATAAATTTTTTTTTTATTTTCAAACCCACATAACCCCTTAAGAGAACACCGCGCAAAGCATTTCAGTTTAATTTTTCCTTGCAAATGGAGACGGTTAAAATCCGCAAGAACCTGGGCGAGCGAAAATTGTGGATTCGTGATAATGCCGAATTTAGTGAAGTTATGCGATGAGGTTTGTTGTATCGTTGCTACTTTTTTTTCTTAATTTACCAGTATGAGCAATGATGCTGTTCATTGTGTCGTCGAAGAGGAATGCCCGTTATTCGGAACTCCTCGGTTTGGGCGGATATACTTTACTCAACGTTTGTTCAATGTTGGGTTAAGAAAAAGTGGACCAAAGTGAGCGCATATGTGTGTGCTTGTATGCGTACGCGTGAGTTTGCGAGGATGTTCCGTTCTACGATAAAAATCTGAGTTCGTCCAAACGTGGATATCTCATAAATTTTCGGAACGACCCCGCCACTTCTTTCACGTGATTCAGCTAGTTGGCAAGCAAAGTCGAGGAGTTCTTACTTTCTCACACCTTTTGCACGGGATATAAATGAGGCACGTGGGACATGTCCGCCCGCGTGAAGGAATTAAATCAAAAGTTCCACAAAGGGTTCACCAACGTTGAGAGCTCTTTTTCTATAAGCCCTTTCTCATTCCAGTTGATGTTCCCGCTCTTTCATGCTTATATCCTAACCAACGCCTCAGTTATAATTCAGTAGAGGGATAGAATGACTCAGAGAGAAAAACTTGTCGGACGGAAGAATCATAGCTCTTATCCCTCCGGGCTTGCGTTTCTCTTTTGTCTGCCATTTTTACCACGAACGTAGATCAAGGATAAAAATAATAAACGCCTAAAAATAATGAAAAAAATGGCATGCAAGAAAGTATTGTGAGGAAGCTTGCAATAGTAGCAATCCAATTTTAGTTTACACTCACTCATTGCAAATAATCTTTGTAATTTTGCAAACGATTTCGAAATGCTGATTAAATTAAAGTCGAATTTACGTTAAGTCTCTACGATAATTTATATTATTATTATCATTTGTCAATGTTCCCTTGCACTGAGAGAAATGTATGATCAATCATATTTTAACCATATTTTATATTACCCTGAGGGGACAACAATATTTTATACTCCTGCTTACTGCCCAAAATATAGTACTGCTTATTGATATTTTAGCAGTTGCGCAAATTATGGACATATGTTAACCGCAGCCAACAATCTTACAAGCTTTTCATAAAATGGATATTTCCTTTCACTATTAAAAAATAACTCCCCAACATCCTACAGGACTAAAATATATATACATCGATAAAACAGGGCTAAAATATATATGCATCGATAAAAATGTTGGTTGTGATTTACAACGTTGTTTATAGTGATTTTTACCATATTGGATGGCAAGTCTGCTAAATGTATAGAATATTTCTTACTCCAAAATAGATTTAAAAAACACTCAATTAAACCGCAATCATAATATAGTAACTATATTATGATTGCGTATCATAATATAGTAACAATATTATGAAACTAACTATATTATGAAACCGTATCATAATATGGTTAACACAACTATAAGCGTATATCTAAACATGCTATTTTAGTGGTGTGGATTGAATATCTAGTATCCCCGAAATAACTATTAACTTGTAAAAGGCTTTACAATATCGATATCGTTAATTCAGAGTTATCACAGAATTGGCACACAAATACTAATGCTATGAATAGAATAGTAGAAGTTTAACCGGAACAAAACTTAACGTACGGTATACATTATCAGTATTTGTGTGCGGATTTTGTGATAGCACTGAATTAACCATCTCTATATTGTCAAGCCTTTTACAATAATTAACTGTTATTTGGAGGATAATGGATAGTCAAACACGCCACCAAAATTCCATGTTTAGATATACTTTTCACCAATAGTTGTGTTAACCATGTTATGATTACGGTGTCAATAAACTATACGGAATTTTACCATCCCCTCTTTTACCATGGGCGTTTTCAAATACCATACAGTTTTCTCTCAGTGCAGCATTAGTATTTGTGCGCCGATGTTGTGATAGCACTGAATAAACCATATCGATATTGTGAAGCCTTTTACAATAGTTTTTAGTAACCAGGGATACTATATAGTCAATACGCCACCAAAGTCGCATGTTTAGATATACTTTTTGCTTGTAGTTGTGTTAACCATATTATGATAGCGGTGTCGCCTATAAACTATAGGCAATTTGACTACACTCTATTTTACCAGACGCGTTTTTTGTACATACCATACCACTTTTTCTCTCCGTGTGGATACGCTTCCATGCATTTATGATTCCTTTCACTTTTATCTACATTTCTTACTTGCATTTTGGCAGTTGCTAAGCCCCCCCTAAATTTTCCCCACAGCCACGATGTGATACAGTGGTATATAAGGAAACCGTTATGTACTACTGCATCGCATTTGCAAAAGAGAACAGAGGAATTGTGGGAACTCTGTGTCGATATGTGCGGCTATTTTCTCGTGCGTTTCAGTTGTTCCCATCGGAAACTCAGGATTACTGGCTCCCGCTCATTAGTCAAATGTAGTCCGTACGCGACTAAACAGTCGCCCTCTATTCAAGTATCGGCCCACGCCCATGGTGTTTGACATGGGAGGTTTTCCCAGCCGTAAACTGAGCGCGCGTCCCTTTGTATCTATTCATTTATAATAACTTTGCTCATGAAAAAGTAATTATTGAGAATTTGTAATAAATTTTTTCTGCGTCTTCTTTTTCCCAGGCCCAGGAAATCCAAGGCGATATCCAGTTATGGTTTTCATACAAGGCGAGAGCTTCGAGTGGAATAGTGGAAACCCGTACGACGGAACAGTCATATCGTCTTATGGAAACATCGTATTTGTCACCATAAACTTTCGTCTCGGAATATTAGGTGAGTTCAATTGAAATAGAACGTTTTCTATCACTCAAAATCTACGGAGTATAATCAGCACGGAAGGTAAAACGGAAAGATCGATGTTTGGCACTTTTTAAATTACTTAATAGCGAATTGAAGTTTTATTAATAGCTCCAATGCTTTTTTTTATCGAATCGCGGAACAAATAGGTCATGCAATTATTTTCTCCGGAGACTCGTGAAGAACATTTTTTCTTAAATTAAAATCAGCAATACGGAAAGAAAGGTGAGATAAAGGAACTAACGCGAGTTGCACTTTAAGCGGCATGAATACCAATTTTCTTATTACATTTCAACGAGCCTTTGAACTTGATCATAGAAGAATGTTCCGACTAAGCTTTGAGCCTTCCTCCCACCCTTATTCTCAAATGCCATCACACATTACATTATTCGATTGAATTCCATCAAGCGGGTCTTTTAACGATGTTGATGAGTATTGCATTACCTTTCGAATGAATACTAGTTTCCTTCATTTTGTACCAGAAAAGCCGCCCTAGCCAATGGAAATAAACAAGGCGAACTTCAACTCGCAAAAGTATCTTCGCTTTCTCATCCAATTATTATGTCGATAATACTCAATTATTGCGAATCGTATTAAGCATCGTTTTCGAGCTCGTATAAGATAAAAATAAAAGTGGCCAAACCATTCAACAGCGTTTACAGGCGGTGGACGAAATACTATGAAAGCCAAATTAATTATAGGTCATCATGGAGACATTTCATGCATTTTTACTTTAACCCATTTCAGGTTTTTTGCGACCTGGCACGAGCAACGATGCTGCGAGTAATTTCGGCCTGCTGGATCAAACCGCAGCGTTGGTATGGCTACGCGACAATATAGCCTTTTTCGGCGGCGATCCAGACAGCATGACGCTCGTGGGACACGGAACAGGAGCGATATTCGCGAATTTGTTGCTCATTAGTCCCGTCGCCAATAACAAAGGTTCGTGAATAAAACACAGAATAAGAAGAGTAAAAAAAGAAAGACAGAAAAAACATGGGAAAAACAAAAAAGCAGACCGTTTGTGAAAATCGGGCACATGCACAGTGCTTTCTTATCATCTTATTTTATTATTCACTAGCTTCCGCCCACGGTTTTGCCTGCGTGGAATTTGGCTTCAAGCTATTAGGTCATTGGGTTGAGTACTTCAATACCCCGTTGCACCCCTAATAAGGGGTTGCTTTAAAAAATCCTCAAATATACGTTTTAATATCGGATCTATGCATAATTCCGTAGTGAAAATCGAGTGAATTTGAAACGCAAAATATTTACCAACAAAGGCGATTTCTCTGAATTAAATTACTTCCATTCCCCTGCGCAGAAAATGAATAGGGCCTAATTCAATTCAGGGCTTTCAAGGGCTTATTTGTGGACTCCCTAGTAGGGGTTTCCATAAAAGAGCTGTAATTGATATTGTGAAACAACTAATAATTATAGAAGTTACTTTTATTTGTTGTGCCATATTGGCCATTCAGCAGCCGCAAGCACTCAATAGCGTAGTGACAGTCTGCGTAGTATAGGTAAAAGTTAGGCAGGTCGGTTATAGGACTTTTACACCTTATTTTACCCCCATCAAGTTGATATTAAAACAATCCTTTCTTAGTGCACCTCTACACCTTCTAAGAAAAATATCTTTCAAATTTCACGTTTCTATCTTCCGGGGTTTAGGCTGGGCGTTGTCTATATGTCATTCAGTCAGTCAGTCACGGAAGTGTTTTATATGTATAGATACAGTTTCCGCGATGAGCAAATCGCTTTTTCAATAGCAGTTTTCTTATAGAACGAGCATTTTAAGCAAAATTAAGGAATAAGAAAGCAGTGTGCAGTATTCTAGCTTACACGTTTTTTTTCTAAGTCATACCTCCTTGATATGCTATTTTTGTCTGAAAGAACAGCTGGTATCTCAATACTTGGAAACGGTACAGCGTTTAGTAGGTTATCCAAAAATTCAAAGTTGTTAAAAAATCGAAGCACTCAGGAGGTTGGAACCACATTCAAAGTTTGAGTAAGTAACAACGTTTACTAAAAATAAGCAGTAGTTGACCTACGCCGGTTCCAACACAGGTCGTCTGACCCGGGTGCAGCGATGGGCGGAGGTTGGAGATCCATGTGGGAGAGGGTGACCTCGCGCGGTAGTGAGATAGATCACGGCGAGTGAGTTGTGCTGGGGGCGGCAGGGGAGGGCGGGGGTATTGATTGATTTATTGATTATTTATAATTGAAGAGCTGCTGGGGGACAGGGGAGGTTGTCTCCAGGTCTTAGACCCGTGCGGCAAAGAGAAAGAGATAGAGCTATTGGATTACATGTATGGTAGAGAAGGATGGAGCGATGGAATCATCTGCATCCCATGTAAAAATGTGATCGGGCATTCTGAACTTTTCGTCGGCCTCTGTCCAGGCTTGCCCCGTCCAATTTACCCGGCTAGGCCCTTTCATGGAATATACCAGGAGTACCACAAAATCGCTTGTGAGAGGTTTTACACTCTATTTTGGTGAACAATGATGTTCTGTCCAGGAATATATTGCGAGGAAATACACTTTCATGCAATGCATTCCCGGCTGGAACATTCGCATTTCCTGATAAGTGAATCTCGACTGTAAGAACTGTGTTGTGCCCTGAACTTATCGAATATTTGAAGGCGCATAGCAATGGAAATATTCGATGCATGAAATACTAAGACCGAATGCTCCGGGGCAAATTACGTTTGACAAACGTAGCACCTCCAGAGGTGAATTTAGTGACTCGCATTGCTGAATAAGCATCTTATGATTCCAACGTTCCGGAAACTTCCATCGAAAAACCGACCCGAGCAGATATTGTGCTAGCCTGTCTGAATCATGTGCTAGTAACTGGCTCGCCCAATTGGGCTCATGCGAACTGGCTAATGGCTGCCTCGCTATGAGCCAGTAATATTTCAATCGTTTTGTTTTATTTGGCACTTGGCTATTCACTACCCAATTGATTTTCAATATAGATGTCGCTGCGGTACAATAAAAATGTCACCTAGTAACTAGACCGTACTAGGCTAGCCAACTAGAATAACAAAGTGAGGCTATGTGACTACACGTACATCTAGCGAATTTTCGCTAGTCACTGCCTAGCCGACCTTGATGACAGATGTCGCTGCCTTAGGATAAAAATACCACTTAATGACCAAGTCGTACCTGGCTAGCCAATGATCGTTACAAATAACAATGTGCGATTATGTGACTACATGTAGTTCCGTCAGGCGACTGGCTCGTGGCTAGCTAAGCAAATTGAGTTACAGATAGTATTACGAATGAAACAAAAGATCTTCACGTGGGTATCTTTCGATGACCTAGCCAATACTAGCCAACTGCGGCTAGGTTCTCTTCGATTAGTCACTACCCAGTCGATCTTGATTAGTTTATATAATCTTTATATCGTTATTAGTGGTTTTTATAACGAATAGCATTCGTTGCAGTAACATCGTATTCATTAATTAGTCACTAGCCAGAATAAAGGTTTGGACAAATACAATTTGAGGTTATGTAATTCTATGCCAATATAGCTCTCAATGCAAAAAAAAGGAATCAACGCGATAGTGTTATTCAAATTTGTTACTCCACCTATTTCTTAATAACGCAACTTTTTGCGTATGTAGACGACGCGGAATAAATAAATGAACTAAGTAGAACCAGCTCACAATCAGTGGACAGCGTCATGCATTTATCACCCAGAGGTACCGGGATCGAAACCACATCAGACAGTAGCATTTTTCTGATATAATTTCAAATAAATAAATCAATATATTTGCAGCGCAAATATCATAACCAAAATTTAGCAGATGAGGAAGGGAATCGTAAAATTGCGCAGTGATATAAATAACGTGCAATTTTTTTTCCATATTATCTAAAGAAGAAATATCATACAACTGCGAGCAATTTTTTTAAATCTAGTCACCACCGAATTCACAGTATCCACTGACTAGACTACGAAAGCGTTACCAGGCTGGACAGTTACTGACTAAAACGATTAGCTAGTGGCGATAAAAAATATAATTTTACTGGCTCAGTGTTAGGCGGTGATAAGTTGTATTTTCCTCCCCGAGGGAAATTATGGGAAAAGAACTGACGGCATTATACGGAACACGAAGTGCTGTAGCCACATTACAGATAGGCGAAATACAATACAAATATTCGCCCATTCCCGCTTGGAGAGACGCACGTTGACGTGTCACAAGTGTCATAAGACGGGACACATAGCAAAGGAATGCTGTAATGCCGTACCTACGTAGGAAATATACAGACTGGACCATTTAACGTGACCACCCCAAATAACTCCGTTACCTTTAGAGTGACGAAAAAAATGTCAGGAGGTAATTTGATTGATTTCGACGGGTTGATACAGTGGTGAAAAATTTATTTTTGTCAAGGTCATAAGTACAAGAACTAGGCCGGTTCTAACTCAGGGATCTCAGGGCGAGCGGGGCGGGGGAGTCGAGCGCGGGGAAGCCGCGGTATGCATGGCGGAGGGGGGGGGGGCACGGGAAAGCCATGGTGTGACGCCAATGGGGAGGGGGGATCCGGCATGCGGCAGCCGAGTGCGGGGTTGCGGTGGAGGGAAAGGGGAGGGTGGTGGTGTCAGAGAGTGGGGAGGCTAGTTTTTGGTGATGATTTCTTCGGGGCGATAGCTGGACCCGCGGGCGAGAGGGGGGAAGCCGCTGTCGACTCCGTCGAGGTGGGGGCATCATAGAGTCGCGGAAAAACGTTGAAAACCCATAAAATCTGATAATTTATTATAAACATAAAAATTAAACATGCAAGCTGAGCATTTTTTCTATATTATTCACAGGAGTTTATATAATTATTAAAAAAAAACATAGACACGTGTGTGTGTGTGTGTGTGTGCGCGTGTGCGTGGGAAACTCCCATCTATGGCTAGGAAAATTTTCGGGAATGAGAAAACGATAGTTGTCATAGAAAGGTTGGCCCTCCAAAGCCCATAAAAGGCCTTATTTATTGCATGTGGCTGCAGCGTTATTCCAAAACAAGTTTCAACCCATCGCGGTTTCATTCCACAAGGTTTCGTCAAGATGTTTACATGTGCGAGTATGTACGCAGTGCATCCGGCCAAGCACCCCCTGGACTTGACCAAAAACGAGCTCGAACAGGTTCCAAAGGTCTTGCTCCTAAAGTATTGGGGTAACTATATTGGTTTATCGGGGGATCGTTTGCCAGAGCATCATCGATACGACAGTGAAGTGATATCGTATCTTCAATGCATGGAGTATTATAATATGCCACAGATGAAGGATCACATTGATAGTCCTCCACCTCAACGTCGGGACTGTTGAGCTCCAGCTCAGACTGCACTAATCCACCGCAACATCGACATCTCCGAAAAGAACTTTGAAAAAGAGTGAAAATGGATCTGTCTACAACGTTAGCTATTACGACCTAGGGAAGGATCTGCTCTTGGGAAGACGTATCGGTAGCTGAGGGTGTACCTCGTAACTGCCTTCGCCGTTTTACGTTCGGTAGCTAGTCGGCGTGGTGTCGTTACACGGGAGCTCGTCGAGAAAATACCTCGACGTCGAGAAAATTGTGACGTGATTTTTCAAATCGCGTCACAGAAAAAGCTCCCGGTGATGCGATCACGTTCTCGATGCCCGGGTTGAGACCCACCTGCCGTGTTAAGGGCCTTTTCTCCGCATAATTGTTTTGTTACGTTTAGGTTCGTTATCGTTACCGTTGGGATAGGTTGGCGTGCGGAACTCGGTCGAGCGGCGTGTCGCTCAACGTATCAAGCAATCCCGACCGAGGGAAGCACCCAACGAGATTCTTCGGGGAATCGGAGCACGCCCGGTTGAGACGCCGGTGCCCCACTGAGAGATGCATCGTGCCGAGGAGCGGGCCGTTGGGTTATGGGCGGAGGCTGGAGGACTCCGTGCCGCGCTTCCGGAGGGAAGCTTTGCCCGCTCTCGCACGGTGGCCCGAGGATGCGATCCCCGAGAATCTCCATGCTACCGAGGAGAAAAGGTCCCGATTTGTTACCGTTCCGTTGCGGGGTAACTTGGACAGAAAATATAGATTCCGAAAGGAATATTCTATTAGAATATTCCAGCTCCCGAAATAATATTTCAGCTCACGAAAATTACGAGATAAGGATTCTCGCTTAGACCAGCGTTCTCGCATGGTCCGATCGCGCGAGCGTGTTTACCTTTTTTTCGGTAAGCGCGCTCGACAATGCTCTCGCGCGCTGGCCCTCGCGGTGCGAGGTACAGCCCGCCGCAAGATTTCGGAGACAGCTCTCGTAGAGTCGTGTTTCAGACGTTGCGATGGAGTGACGTGTCGTGGTCTCGCTCGCGAAAGAAAAGTCGCGTTCTCGCTCCCGCGATAGAGACACCTGAGCGGTGCTCTCTCGCTCCGGTACGAGTGACGCTCTCGCACGCGTTTCGCGTTCGCAATTGAGGTTTCCGCGTGCAGTTCTCGGGATTTTTCTTCGTGTAAAATTCGGCTCCCACGTAATAAAATAAAATAATCATTTATTTGATTTTATTTTGGTTCTCGATAATTTCGCTACCCCCCGGTGAATCTCGACCCCTCTACCACAATCCACATTGTGGATGGGCCGTGCTGTACCGCAACCGTCCCTCCGTCCAAGTGCACCCAGTTTAGTCCGGTTATGATTCCGGCGATAAAAAAATCAGGGAGGTCTCCAGCCTCCCAGTTTAGCCCGGTTATGCTTCCGGTGATACCAAAAGTAGAGAGATCTCCAGTGTTCCGTTGGTGGGTCGAGGGCGGATCCCCCTCGATCCCAGGTCATACCGGTTGTGAAACCGGTGAAACAAAATTCACTGGCGCCCCGGGTTCTGCGGGTGCACGACGACGGGTGGACGGCCAAAGGTGACGGTTCTCGCACCCGAGCTCTCGAGTTTTTCGTTCTCGTTCCCGTGGTGAGAAAAAATTCCGTCACAAATGGCGCCCAACGTGGGGCCACGCCGGTGAGTAGCTGTTCTCGCCTAAGGTTAAGGGCAAAGTCGCAAAATAATAATTTAATTATTTTTTTAGGCGCTCTTCCCGCCTTGTTTCTTTTGATCTCGATTTTTATCTCGTCTCGAGATAGTTCTCGAGTGAGTGTCCCGTTCCCTTTTCCTTTTCCCCATTCCCCTTAAGGCTCTCCATTAGGCTCACGAAAAAGAGTTCGAGATTTTCGAATATTTTCGCTCGCGAAAATTTCGAGGCTTCGGACTCGTAATTCGCGCCAGCTCGACGCGATGAGCCTATGAAGGCCGCGGTGCGCGGTGCGGGCAGCGGTAACGCTCTCGAAACTCGTGACGTACGAGTTTTTCTACGAGGTTTGAGACTCCTCGAAGATTTCCCTTCGAGCCCTTCCTCACCGCTCCCGAAAATCGAGTATTCGTTAGAGAGTATCACGCGAGAGAGTATCACGCGACCGATCTCGACGGGCTCTTCGATTCGTGTCACCGCGAAATGGAAAAGTCCTCGCTCTCGAAAAGGAAAAGAAATCTTTTCTTTTCCTTCTCGTTCTCGTTACGCGAAACGTGTGTTCGTGTATTCCCGTTTTATTCTTAAGGAATAAATGCTCGCGATATAAAAAAAAGAGGTACTTCCGATTACCAAAAAGTGTTTCCGAGTGAAAAAAAAGTGTTCCCGCCGAACGAAAAATGTGCTCTCGTGAACAAAAAAAAAGTGTTAGTGCTCTCGAATCGGTCGAAGCCGCCGCTCGTTCCCGATGCCAACGGATTATTGTCCGTTGGATTACTGAACATCCTTCGGTGAGTTCCCGATGCAGTCGGAATAAAATATATTTTCCTTTAAATATTTTTCCGGTTGTGCGGTTTCCGTGAGGCGAGACTCCGCCGAGTCGCGTCGCTCTCGCTATCGAGGGAGTTACCTCTCGATCTCCCCGGGGTGCTCTCGCGTCTCCGAAAAATTATTTCCCAGACGGACAGAAAATAAAAATTATTTTTTTTTCTTTTTTCTGTTTTTCCATGCTCCCGAGCGCTTCGAAAATTTATTTTCGAGGAAAATAAAAGAAAAATGCTGGCTGTCGGGTGCTTGAGAATTTGAGAGAAAAAAGAATCTCAAATTCTAGGCTCGTTCTCGCCGATTTAAAAAAAAATCAGGTTCTCGAAATCGAATTTTGTGTTTTTTTGTTGTCCAGTTCAAGTGTTCGTGTTGTGGTTTTTTTGTGTGTGTTCCATTTGTATCGTGTGTTCTTGTTGTATTTTTTTTGTGTTCGCTCCCGTACTTGAGAGAAATGTTTTTTTTTCTTCCCTTTTTTTTCTCTCGTTCTCGTTCCCGTCGAACATATCCGACGGGAGGGAAAATAAGATTTTTCCCGTTCCCGAGGGTCCGAAAATTTTGTCGGACCGAGAGGAAAATTTTTTTTTCTCTTTTTTTTTCTTTTCCTTGCGCTCTCGATTCCGTTCAGCGGAGGGGAATAAAAATTTCCCCGTTCCCGAAATTCGGAAATAAATCCGAGTCGAGAGAAATTTTTATTTTTTCTTTTTTTTTCTTTTTCTCTCGTTCTCGTTCCCGTCGAACATATCCGACGGGAGGGAAAATAAAATTTTTCCCCTTCCCGAGGGTCCGAAATTTTTTGTCGTACCGAGAGGAAATTAAAAAAAAAATTCTTTCCTCGCGCTCTTGATTCCGTTCAGCGGAGGGAAATAAAAATTTCCCTGTTCCCGAAATTCGAAAAATAATTTCGAATCGAGAGAGAATTAATTTTTATTCTTTTTTCTTGTCTCTCTCGCGCTCTCGATTCCGTCGAATTCGTTCGACGGAGGGAAATAAAAATTTCCCTGTTCCCGAATTTCGAAAAATAATTTCAAATCGAGAGAGAATCTATTTTTCTTTTTTTTTCTTTTCTCTCTCGCGCTCTCGATTCCGTCGAATCCGTTCGACGGAGGGAAATAAAAATTTCCCTGTTCCCGAAATTCGAAAAACAATTTCGAATCGAGAGAGAATCTATTTTTATTTTTATTTCTTTTCTCTATCGCGCTCTCGATTCCGTCGAATCCGTTCGACGGATGGAAATAAAAATTTCCCCGTTCCCGATATTCGAAAACTAATTTCGAAGTGAGAGAGAATTTTTTTTTCTTTTCTCTCTCGCGTTGTCGATTCCGTTGAATCCGTTCGACGGAGGGAAATAAAAATTTCCCTGTTCCCGAAATTCGAAAAATAATTTCGAATCGAGAGAGAATCTATTTTAATTTTTTTATTTACTCTCGCGTTCGCGATTCCATCGAATCCGTTCAACGGAAGGAAATAAAAATTTCCCCGTTCACGCAATTCGAAAATTGATTTCGAATCGAGAGAACTTCATTTAAAATTTTTTTTTCCGTTTCCCTCGCGTTCTCGTTCCTGTCGAATTCCTTCGACGGATGGGAATTACAATTCCCACAGCTCCCGTCATCCGAAATTCAGTTCGGACAGAGAGAATATTTTTATATATTTTTTTTGTTGTCTCTCTCGCTCTCGGTCTCGCCGAATTAAATTCGACGAAGGCGGAATACGATTCCCCAGCTCCCGATTCCACCAGGTACGCCCTAGTGCTCTAACTCCCCAGGGGCATTCCCCATGGCGACCGAGGACAGGGGACCTGAGTTCCCGCCACGGCTCTCGCGACGCTCTCTTGACTCGTCGGACGAGGTTCTGCCGGTTTCGGATCTGGCATTGAGCGCGCCGGCCTCGATCTCGGGGTAGCAGACCCAACCGGGTCGCACCTAGGTGGCTGAGGCACAACGCCCAGTGCGGCCACCCAGTTCTCGTTGGAGCGATTCGGCGCCCATCTCCCAGGTGGACCGGCGCTCCTCGGTTGGGCTGACAGCAGGTTTTCCTCCTCTCGCCCCGCGCTCTCGAGGGGTCGAAAGGCCCCAGCGTACCGAATCCGGTCACAGGGTTATACCCCTGCACCGCAGCGATTTCGGGTCGTCAAACGACGATCAGATCCCGCGTCGGGGTTATCTCTCCACCGAGTTCTCCCAGAGGTACACCAGTGGGAAGCGACGTTCTCGGGCCATCAAGGTGAGGAGGTAGAAGATTTCCGCTCCCTCATCGAGGAAGGTCATCCCCTGGTTCCCATCCAGGATGAAGACCTCCTCAGAGCGATCTCGCTTCGCCTCCAGAGTATCGCGTGTAGATGATACCGCGAATCCCGAGGTACGCTCCCGAATTATTGGACGCCGTGTTGCCATCGCGCAACAAACGGTCGTCGGCTCTCGGAAAGGCAACGCGTGAGCGCCGTTCCTCGCGGTCTGCCCCGCCACGCCGTTCGCTCCCGAGGCCCTCCAAGTGACAGTTCCAGAGGGATAAGGCTGACAAAACCGCGTCCCCGCTACCGAGTGGTCCTCAAAAGACCACACTAGTTGCCGAAAAGCCGAGGGAACCCAGCTGCCGAAATTGCGGCAAAAAGGGTCACCGGCATAGAGAACGTCCAGCGTGGACGTTGCAAATGAGTTCGCCGTCTTCTTGCCAGCGCGGCTGGTAAGGGCATTCGATCAAGATCCGAAAATCTTCGAGAGTATGCAGCAACTGGCACACAATGGTCAACTCTACATGAAGTACATTGGTGGAAAATACAACAGCGTCGAGTTCCATCGAATCTGAGCATGGTGGAAAAGAACACTCGTGAAGGCCCGGTGGAAACAACGAGTTCAACGACAGCCAGCATCGTCAACATCGTAGAGTGCAATGACTGTTTCCATCACAGTCATCATCATCGTAGAGTTTTCGACGCTTAGTGCTACGAAAAAATGTATTAAAAAAACTATTTCATCGAATATAATGTAAACAAAAAAATTGTCGTCAAACTGTATTCGGCATAGATATAGGTAATAAATGGAGAAACGATATTGTCTTAAAATATTTTTAGTCATTGAAAAAAATCTCTCGCTCACACAACCCTTCATATACAGTCAACCAGCTTTGCAACGGCTTTACATTCGCCTTGGCGCAATTGTATTTTGTACTGAAGGAATGATGAGGACATTTAACGTTTACGATTTTCGGCAACTTCTGCAGCGATGGACAGTCCAGAGTCTCTAGATCGGCGACTTTTGCTGCTGAATCCATGAATCTCGATAGCCATGAGCACTTCTCGAATCCCTTGGCATAGATCGTAGGAGCTCCTTCCAAGATTCCTCGAATTGTCGTTCTAGCTTCCTCGTGTGTTATACCGCGTGCCAGCCACTTGTTTGTCATTTTCTATTTTTTCCGACCCCTGTTTGGCTTGTTCTCCACAATACGACCATAGAGGATCATGCAATATGCTGAGGTTTGTGTTGGAATATTTTTATTCAATTCAAATTCAAATCACACGTCCACAGAGCCGGACTTGAGAGACTCGTTTTGATGCGAGTTGGTAGTCTCCGAGAGCTCTTTATAGAATGGCATTATCATCGGTGTTTGGTCCCGAGAGAATCGACTCGTTCACAAACGTCGTCGAACGCCTCTTGAACATCTTCGAACCTCTCTTGAACATCTTCAAACATCTCTTGAACGTCTTCAAACGTCTCTCGAACGTCTTCTTACATCTATTCAAGGTCTTCGAACGTCTTGGAACGTTTCTTGAACGTCTTCGAACAGCTCTTGAACGTTTCTCGAACTTCTCATGAACATATTCTAACTTTCGAACGTCTCGCAAACGTCTCTTAAAAGTATCCAAATGTCTCTTAAACGTCATCGAACGTCTTTGAACGTCTCTCGAACTTTCCACGATTGTCTTCGAACATTTCACGAAAATTTCTCGAGCATCTGACGAATATTTTTGAACGTCTCACGAACGTCTTCAAACGTCTTACGAACGTCTTCTAACATCTATTCAAGGTCTTCGAACGTCTCACGAACGTCTCGCGAATTACTTCGAACGTCTTCAAACGTCTTCGAACGTCCTGGAACATCTGTTGAACGTCTTCGAACGACTCTTGAACGTCTCTCGAACTTCTCACGAACATATTCGAACGTCTCTCGAAGGCCTCACAGACGTCTTCAAACGTCTCTCGAAGGCCTCACAGACGTCTTCAAACGTCTCTCGAATGTCTTCGAACCTCTCCCAAACATCTATTCAACGTCTTTGAATGCCTCGCAAACGTCGCTGAACGTCCTTGAACGGTTTACGAACATCTCACGAATGTCTTACGAACGTCTTTGAACGTTTCCTGAACGTCCTTCGAACTCTTCACGATCGTCTTCGAACGTCTCACGAATATCTCTGAACGTCTTCAAATGTCGCACGGACGTCTTCGAACATCTATTCAACGTCGTCGAACATCTCACGAACGTCTTGCAAATGTCTTCGAACGTCTTCGAACGGCTCGCGAACATTTTCAAATATGTAGGAAACCATTGCGCAAGACGATGTACGCATTCGAGATCATTGCCATCTAGCAGGATGCTAAAGAGGCCCTGCCCATTCTAATTGCAACTTAAATTACAAGCAGTCATTTTTCATTCCAGTAGTTTTCCACAATTTATCGGGTTACCATGCGCAATTTATCATCAAGAAAGTAGCCACAGCGTTCGAAGGAAAACCGATGTGCTTCCAATCACAAAAGAGAAATACATTTCCTTCACGAAGCATGCTGAAATTACAGACGATTCAAAACATAAGATTCAATTCTGCTTCATCGATTCATACAAATTCCTCAACACCAGTCTCGACAAATTAGCCTCATTTTTGATCGAAGATAAACTCAAAGTATAACCTACGCAATTTCCAACTCTATCGACAAACGATTTCAATTTGCTGACGCGAAAAGGGGTCTTCCCTTATGAGTATATCGACGACATGACCAGGTTGGACGACACTTGCTTACCACCACATGACGCATTTTACAGTTTCCCGACAGAAGCTACAGTATCAGAGAGCGGGTATGCTCATGCTGAGAATGTCTGGGAGCGGTACTCCATTCGAACGCTGGGTGAATATAGCGATTTATACTTGAAGATAGATGTCTTATTATTTGCAAACATTTTCGAAAACTTTCGCAATACGTGCATTGAGAGCTATGCACTAGATCCTGCCTATTACTACACATTGCCAGAGTATACCTGGGATGCACTATTAAAACACTCGAACGTCAAGTTTGAATTACTAACGGACATTCATATGGTTTTATTCGTTGCGCGGAGTATACGTGGTGGCCTTAATCAATGTTCAAACCGATATGCACATGCTAATAATAAGTATATGAAGTCGTTTGATCCATCGAAAGCATCATCATACTTGATGTACATTTATGTTAACAATTTATATGAATGGGCAATGTGCCAACCTTTGCCATATGGAGATTTTCGATGGGTCAACGACGGGTAGAATTTTCATCCGTCATCCATCTATTCACCTACCGGCTACATCCTTGAGGTCGATTTGGAATATCCATAATCTCTACATGATGCGCATAAAGACCTGCCGTTTTGTCCAATACATGAAAAACCACCGGGTAAGCAGCGGGAGAGGCTGCTAGTCTGTGACAAAAAGCGCTACATCATACACTATCGAAATTTACAACAGTGTTCACGCCATGGACTTTGCCTTACGAAAATCCATAGAGGGTTGCAATTTACACAATCCTCATAGCTACGTTCATATATCGAGTTAAATACTCAGTTTCGAACGCTAGCCAAAAACCATTTTGAAAAGAATTTATTCAAGTTGATGAATAATGCGGTGATTGGCAAAACGATGGAGAATGTGCGCAATCATGTAGATATGAATCTTTTGACAAAATGGGAGGGAAGGTATGGTGCAGAGGCAATTATTGCGAAGCCAAACTTCCACAGCCGCAGTGTTTTTTCCGAAAACCTCGTTGCTGTAGAATTGCGCAATCTTGAGGTGAAATTCCACAAGCCCATATATGTCGGTGCATAGTCGACAGATCCAAAACGTGCTTGTAGGGATTCAACACGAGTATATGGTACCACTGTATCGGAATAAATGGAAAGTCATGTATACTGATACAGATAGCTTCATATATGCCATTGAGAGCAAAGATGTTACGCAGACACGAAGCGCGATATTGGAAAATTTGATACGAGTGATTATTCAGCGGACAATAGGGAGGGTATGCCGCTTGTCAACAAGATGGTACCCGGTCTCATGAAAGACGAATGCAATGATGCACTTATGACGGAGTTCATTGGACATCGATCGAAAATGTATGCGACACGTGTCGAGGGTAAGAAGGAAACTAAAAAAGTTAAAGGTGTCAAGAGCAGTGTTGTGGCTAGGACAATCACGCTTGATGATTATGCTCGATGCTTGAAGAAAGAAAGTGAAATGATGCGTAGTCAAACGTGTATTCGATCGAAATTGCGCAAGGTCTACACCATACGCGAGACGAAAATCGCTCCAAGTCCTCATGATGATAAGCGGTATATCGTACCTGGTACCTCTGAAACCCTACCATGGGGGCATTACAGCATACCGTCGTAAAAAACTACCATGTAAATACAAACTCGATGTAAAATGTTGTAAAATTATGCACATGTTTATAAATACTAACTTGATGTATAAAACTTATGAAAATTGTGTATATTTTTTTGTAAATGTTTGATATTAAAAGAACGCCTTTTTGTAAGTAAAGAAAATGGCTTTTGTTATCCATGCGTACTCATTATTTTCCGCATACTCATACACTTTTCGAGAGTGGGGGAAAAGGGATTAGAGAACGAGAAAACGTCCGCTGTGGCGCACCGCGTGGGGTTGACGGGTAAAAAGAGAGTCATAAAAGTCTAAATGTTTTTGGTCTCATGTACTGTCGATAACAAATCAGATTTATTTATCGAACTATTGTGGGTATTTTCGGAACCCAGCCATTGTACAAACATTCGATTACCATGCTTCTTCAATATTTTTTCAATGAGATGGATATCGAGGTACTAGATATCGAGAAGCTCTTGTTCGTAGAAACCACCGACGATGAGTTCATCTTTATGGTCCTTCAAAAGATACGTCACTGGATGCGTTTTTTTTCACACGAGATACCGTAAATATTTCCCTTGTCCAATTTGACGTTGCGAAGACGTTCGTGAGACGTTTAAAGATGTTCATGAGACGTTCGAAGATATTCGAGAGACGTTTGAAGACGTCGAATACATGTTCGAAGACGTTCGTGAGACATTTGAAGACGTTGCTGAGACGTTCATGGCGTAAACACTGTTGTAAATTTCGATAGTGTATGATGTAGCCCTTTTTGTCATAGACTAGCAGCATCTCCTGCTGCTTACCCGGTGGTTTTTCATGTATTGGACAAAACGGTAGGTCTTTATGCGCACCATGTAGAGATTATGGATATTCCAAATCGACCCCAAGGATGTAGCCGGTAGGAGAATGGATGGATGACGGATCAAAGTTCGTCACGTCGTTGACCCATCGAAAATCTGCATATGGCAAAGGTTGACACATTGTCCATCCATATAAATTGTTGACATAAAAGTACATCAAGTATGATGATGCTTTCGATGGATCAAACGACTTATTATTAGCATGTGCATATCGGTTTGAGCATTGACTAAGATCGCCACATATGCTCCGCTCAACGAATAAAACCATATCAATGTCCGTTAGTCATTCAAACTTGACGTTCGAGTGTTTTAATATTGCATCCCAGGTATACCCTGGCAATGTGTAGTAATAGGCAGGGCGTAGTCCATAGCTCTCAATGCACGTATTCCGAAAGTTTTCGAAAATGTTTGCTAATAATAAGTCATCTATCTTCAAGTATAAATCGCTATATTCACCCAGCGTTCGAATGGAGAACCGCTCTCAGACATTCTCAGCATGAGCATACCCGCTCTCGGATACTGTAGCTTCTGTCGGGAAACTGTAAAATGCGTCATGTGGTGGTAAGCAAGTGTCATCCAACCTGGTCATGTCGTCGATATACTCATAAGGGAAGACCCCTTTTCGCGTCAGCAAATTGAAATCGTTTGTCGATAGAGTTGGAAATTGCGTACGTATTACTTTGAGTTTATCTTCGATCAAAAATGAGGCTAATTTGTCGAGATTGGTGTTGAGGAATTTGTATGAATCGATGAAGCGGAATTCAATCTTATGTTTTGAATCGTCTGTAATTTCAGCATGCTTATTGAAGGAAATGTATTTCTCTTTTGTGATTGGAAGCACATCGGTTTTCCTTCGAACGCTGTGGCTACTTTCTTGATGATAAAATGCGCATCGTAACCCGATAAATTGTGGAAAACTACTGGAATAAAAAATAACTGCTTGTAATTTAAGTTGCAATTAGAATGGGCAGGGCCTCTTTAGCGTCCTGCTAGATTACAATGATCTCGAACGCGTAAATCGTCTTGCGCAATGGTTTCCTACATATTTGAAAATGTTCGCGAGCCGTTCGAAGACATTTGCAAGACGTTCATGAGACGTTCAAAGACGTTGAATGGATGTTCGAAGACGTCCGTGCGACATTTAAAGACGTTCAGAGATATTCGTGAGACGTTCGAAGACGATCGTGAAGAGTTCGAGGGATGTTCAGGAGACGTTCAAAGACGTTCGTAAGACATTCGTGAGCCATTCGTAAACCGTTCAACGACGTTCAGCGACGTTTGCGAGACGTTCGAAGACGTTGAATAGATGTTTGGGAGAGGTTCGAAGACATTCGATAGACGTTTGAAGACGTCTGTGAGGCCTTCGAGAGACGTTCGAATATGTTCGTGAGAAGTTCGAGAGATGTATAAGAGTCGTTCGAAGACGTTCAAGAGACGTTCCAGGACGTTCGAAGACGTTTGAAGACGTTCGAAGTAATTCGCGAGACGTTCGTGAGGCGTTCGAAGACCTTGAATAGATGTTAGAAGACGTTCGTGAGACGTTTGAAGACGTTCGTGAGACGTTCAAAAATATTCGTGAGATGCTCGAGAGATGATCGTAAAATGTTCAAAGACGATCGCGGAGAGTTCGAGAGACGTTCAAAGACTTTCGATGACGTTTAAGAGACATTTGGAGACATTTAAGAGACGTTTGCGAGACGTACGAAAGTTAGAATATGTTCATTAGAAGTTCGAGAAAAGTTCAAGAGCCGTTCGAAGACGTTCAAGAAACGTTCCAAGACGTTCGAAGTAATTCGCGAGACGTTCGTGAGACGTTCGAAGACCTTGAATATATATTAGAAGACGTTCGTGAGACGTTTGAAGACATTCGTGAGATGTTCAAAGATATTCATGAGACGTTCGAGAGATGTTCTCGGGACGTTCGAAGACGTTCGTGAGGAATTCGAGAGACTTCCAGGAGACATTGAAAAACATTCGTGAGACGTTCAAAGAAGTTCATGAGACGTTCGAGAGAAATTCGTGAGACGTCCGAAGACGATTGTAAGGAGTTCGAGAGACGTTCGGGAGACATTCAAAGGCCTTCGTGAGACGTTCCAAGACGATCGAGAGACGTTCAAAGACGTTGGAAGACGCTCAAAGACGTACGTGAGGCGTTCGAAGAGGTTGAATAGATGTTCTAAGACGTTCGTGAGACGTTTGAAAGACATTTGTGAGACGTTTGAAAGACATTCATGAGACATCCATAGATATTGATGAGACGTTCGAGAGATGTTCTCAGGACGTTCAAAGACGATCGTGAGGAGTTCGAGAGACTTCCAGGAGACATTCAAAAACGTTCGTGAGACGTTCGAAGATGTTCATGAGACTTTCGAGAGAAATTTGTGAGACATCCGAAGACGATTGTGAGGAGTTCGAGAGACATTCAGGAGACGTTCAAAGTCTTTCGTAAAACGTTCCAAGACGGTCGCTAGACGTTCAAGAGATGTTTGAAGAAGTTCCAAGATGTTCGAGAGACATTTAATGACGTTCGTGAGGAGTTCGAAGACGTTTAAAGATGTTCGAAGACGATCGAAAGTCATTCGAGCCCTTCGTAAAACGTTCAGAGACGTTCGAGGGAAGTTTGAAGACGTTCAAGAGATGTTTGAAGACGTTCAAGAGAGGTCCAAAGATGTTCAAGAGGCGTTCGACGACGTTTGTGAACGAGTCGATTCTCACAAGACTAAACACCGATGATAATGCCATTCTATAAAGAGCTCTCGAAGACTACCAACTCGTATCATAACGATTCTCTCAAGTGCGGCTCTGTGGACGTGCGATTTGAATTTGAATTGAATAACAATATTCGAACACAAACCTCAGCATATTGCGTGATCCTCTATGGTCGTATTGTGGAGCCCAAGCCAAACAGTGGTGGGAAAAGATACAAAATGACAAACAAGTGGCTGGAACGCAATTATCATGGAATACGATGGGAACACAGTGGCATACCGTATGAGGAAGCTAGAACGACAATTCGAGGAATCTTGGAAGGAGTTCCTACGATCTATGCCAAGGGATTCGAGAAGTGTTCATGGCTATCGAGATTCATGGATTCAGCAGCAAAAGTTGCCGATCTACAGACTCTGGACTGTCCATCGCTGCAGAAGTTGCCGAAAATCGCAAACGTTAAATGTCCCCATCATTCCTTCAATACAAAATACAATTGCGCCAAAGCGAATGTAAAGTCGTTGAAAAGCTGGTTGACTGTATACGAAGGGTTGTATGAGCGAGAGATTTTTTTAAATGAATAAAAATAATTTAAGACAATATCGGTTCTCCATTTATTACCTATATCTATGCCGAATACAGTTTGACGACAATTTTTTTTTTACATTATATTCGATGAAATAGTTTTTTTAATACATTTTTTCGTAGCACTAAGCGTCGAAAACTCTACGATGATGATGACTGTGATGGAAACAGTCCTTGCACTCTACGATGTTGACGATGCTGGCTGTCGTTGAACTCGTTGTTTCCACCGGGCCTTCACGAGTGTTCTTTTCCACCATGCTCAGATTCGATGGAACTTGACGCTGTTGTATTTTCCACCAATGTACTCCACGTAGAGTTGACCATTGTGAGCCAGTTGCTGCATACTCTCGAACGTTTTCGGATCTCGATCGAAGGCCTTTACCAGCTGCGCTGGCAAGAAGACGGCAAACTCATTTGCAACGTCCACGATGCAACGTTTTCCAAACTTGGTCTGTACAGCTCTTATGCCCGTGATTTGATGATCCGATTGTCGTTGGGAGGAATTCCTCCATCAGCCTGATTTTCTTGATATTTGAGAGATCCATTTTCACTCTTTTTCAAAGTTGTTTTCAGAGATGTCGATGGTGCGGTGGAATAGTGCAGTCTGAGCTGGAGCTCAACAGTCCCGACGTTGAGGTGGGGGACCATCAATGTGATTCTTCATCTGTGGCATATTATAAAGCTCCATGCATGGAAGATACGATATCACTTCACTGTCGTGTCGATGATGCTCTGGCAAACGATCCCACGATAAACCAATATAGTTACCCCAATACTTTAGGAGCAAGACCTTTGGAACCTGTTCGAGCTCGTTTTTGGTCAAGTCCAGGGGGTGCTTGGCCGGATGCACTGCGTACATACTCGCACATGTGAACATCTTGACGAAACCTTGTGGAATGAAACCGCGATGGGTTGAAACTTGTTTTGGAATAACGCTGCAGCCACATGCAATAAATAAAGCCTTTTATGGGCTTTGAAGGGCCAACCTTTCTATGACAACTATCGTTTTCTCATTCCCGAACATTTTCCTAGCCATATATGGGAGTTTCCCACGCACACGCGCACACCCACACACACACACACACACACATGTGTCTATGTTTTTTTTTATAATTATATAAACTCCTGTGAATAATATAAAAAAAAAGCTCTGCTTGCATGTTTAATTTTTATGTTTATAATAAATTATCAGATTTTATGGGTTTTCAACGTTTTTCCGCGACTCTATGATGCCCCCACCCCCACGGATTCGACAGCGGCTTCCCCCCTCTCGCCCGCGGGTCCAGCTATCGCCTCAAAGAAATCATCACCAAAAACTAGCCTCCCCACTCTCTGACACCACCACCCTCCCCGGTCCCTCCACCTCAGCCCCGCACTCGGCTGCCCCATGCCGGATCCCCCCTCCCCTGTGGCGCCCCCCCCCCCCTGACGTCACACCGTGGCTTCCCTTCCCCGCCCTCCGCCATGCATACCGCGGCTTCCCCGCGCTCGATTCCCCCGCCCCGCTCCCCCCTGAGATCCCTGAGTTACCGGCCTAGTTCCTCTACTGTCATAGTTTTCGCGTTCTCAAGGTCATCAATGGTTTTTCAAACGGGAACATGATTCTTTTATTAAGAGGCTGTAGCTGATATTCAGACGGGCCAATCGGGCGCGCCTTATTGGCCCGTCTTTAAAAATGAATAATAATTCAGGGGTTGATCTGGGAACCATACATGCTTATATCAATCGACTCAGAATTTCACCCCCAACCCCCCATTTCAGGCATGACATTCCGTCCTGGGACACCCTGTATTAACAGGGCCGTGGGACCAATGGCTACCATCGAAATGGGACGCAACGGCACCGGAACCAACATCATTGGGCGCTAAACAAAAATAAATTGCGCGAAAAAAGGCCAAAGAAAATCAAAAGGCCAAAGAAAGCCAAAACGAGAGTAAAAATAAAAAACGACACGCTCATTCACATTCAACGTGGTAATGGTAATGGCCAAAGTTTGAAATGGAAACACTAGCAGAACAGCGCAAACGTACAAACTACAGGCCCATTCAAAGAAGATCTTTCGCTTATGAAGGGAAAGACGCACGAGGTAAGAACCATTAATTCTGAAGAATCAACAAGCGACTTCTAAATCGGATCACCGCAAGCACGTGGAAAATTCTTACATTGGAGAAGAAACAGGAGCTCAACGTTATCTCATAAAAAGGAGTGTACTGCGAACAAAAAAACAAAAAATAGGTGGAATAAAACGTTTCACACTGTGCAACACAATACTTGAAATTGAAACTTCCGCAGTAAACGTTAAGGGGGAATATACCTTTGTGAGGGTAAAATCAAGGGTCATTTTTGACAATTTATTTAAGAAAAACAAAACAATATTTTTAAATTCGGTTTTTATACATGTTAGTACAAGTCTTAAAGTAAAAGAAATTTTTTTTTTAAAATTATTTTGAAACAAAATGGCGGCGCAGTAGTCGATGAAAGAAAACTCCTTTTTTTCATAGTCCTCTACGGGCGTATTCGCACAGGTCATAATTTTCAAGCTAGAACAAAAAACGAAAAATATTTTGAAAGTAGATATAAAAAACTAGTTCAGTACGTAGGGGTTTTTCAAAATATTGATTTAAAAAAAAATGGCGTTAATATGAAGAAATTTTTTTTTTTTCGTAAAAAAATTGGTCGAATATCGATCATAAAATTTTTTAATTTTAACTTATCGAAAAAATCCTACGTACTGGACTAGAAAATGTTATCAAGAAGCTACAGTTAATATTTCAAGTCAATCGATTGAAAACTCGAGGCGCTACGCATACGCCCGTGTCTAAAAACATAGTTTTGAGAAAAACGCGTTTAAAGTTTTAAGTACTGTAAAATCATGGAAATTTCGTGTTTACCTTTAATCGGCGATGCCTGGACCATACAATTGTCCTTCTAATTCAACATTCTCTTGCTCTCCTTCTTTTCTGGAAGATGTAGATTCCTTACGGGCCATTTTTGCCTCTTCAGTGAGGGAGCGCTCCGATTTAGCAATGCGTTTGTCGTCAGCTTCGCTACAAAAGTTGTAGCACTGAAGGCCAATCGTTATTCCTAGGTGATTCATAACTTGCATTAGGCCTTTATATCCATCGTTGAAGTAAATAACTGCGAGATTTATGGCAATATCAAGTACTTTTTTACCACTAGACATAGTTTTTGGGGCCAAAGGCCGCACCATGGCATTAAAACTTTCGTTCGAGTTTTGCGTAAACCCGCCGAGGCAACGTGTCAGCAAATCATCGCTGCTTAACTCCTCGTAAGTTTTCTTGATCGCTTCAAAAATTTCTGCTGACATAGCTGGACCGTGCTCGTAATTGTTTTCATCTCCTCCGATTGCCTTTCTTAATTGCCAAGCACACCATCATTCCGGCCTTCCGGGCACAAATGATGTTGAGGCTTATCATCTGTCGATATTTTATGGTATAACGTGGCCCAAATAGCTTTTCTCATTTCGTCCACGGAATGACAGTGTCTACGTATAGCTAGTTCGTAGTATATTGTCAGTTCATCGATAAGTGTGCCAGTTAATTTTCCTCTGCCACCCAATTAATTTTTTTTCGCTGTATTTCGCAGCCGACTCCCCATTCTTTTCTGAACATGATCGATGCACTCTTTTTTACGTACATTTGGATTTTGCTCAACAATTGCTTTATAAGTCTTACAGTCACCATCTCCCACATAGTTAATGTACGTAACTTCATTTTTTTCGTTCGCTCGAGGAAACATTTCCGTTGCTCCGTCCACTTCCATCATTCCTGCCGAGCCCTCGTAATTTGCCTAGCATACTTGTTCGTGGGTCTCTTTCCAATCCCCGTATTCGACAGTGTCTTCTTTATTTTTTCACATTACACACGCTCTACAAAATTTACTTTTCATGACGACATCAACAACTGATGGTACACATTGCCTGTGTACCATCCTAATAATGAAACGATTCCGTAAAGCGAAGAAAAACCTCTTTTCCGCCAAGACCCATCTCCTGACACAGTAATTCCACTATTTTCGTCTTTATCAACAGTATTTTTTTTTCTTTTTGAGCGGCATTGAGAAAGAAACAAACAGTTTCAGAAGCACTGTGAATAGTGTCAATGATCAAACCATAACTTTTTTGCTTGACCGGTGAAGGCAAATCCATTATGGAACAAAACTTCTTAATGCCATTCATCCCAATGCCTAACAAACGCATTGCAAAAACTAACTAACTTCTATTGACTTCAAAAGCTTTATTTTGTATTTTTGGACAGCTATTTATATACACGGGTGCACAGCCTTCACACGAAACAACTATTTTGAAGCCCAAGCCTTGTTTGCTTGCCTCTGTGAATTTGACTTTTTTATGGCACGTGTGATACACTACTACATCAGATAAAGCAGAAAATACTGTAGCAAAGCATAATATACGTTAACCAAAAGTGGAATCATAATCTATATCGTAATTATTTTCCGACAGTTTCAATTTTTTCGCCGACGTGCCGACGTTCTCAGCTGTTTCCTCCAACTCATAACGATTTTGCACCTTACGTTTACTGGCACTTCTTCTACACGCTTTCCTTTGACCACCTCGCACTCCTTTATCACGTTGATGCACTACTTTACTCATTTTAATTACAGGAAATAAAACGTTATGAAAATTATTGCACGCACCTACGAACAAGACGTGTTATTCACGAGACACGCGGCGTCGCTTTCTAACGGTCTTTTTGGCGTCTCTCGCTTATTCTAGCTTGAAAATTCAAGTACTGGCGCCATCTAGTGACTGAATTTAGTGATTTAATAAATGTAGACAGTCGATAACAAGTATTTGCCGCCCTAACGACTTCAAAATTTAAAAAGCAAGCATTCGAGAAATGTTCTCAAAATACTACAAATCAGCACTAAAACCTTCCTCGGAAAATCGAATTTTTTAACCACTTAAAAAATGTTCCCCCTCATAAAACCTTTTGAATATCGTTTTTGGATAGTTAAGGGACCTTTTAAGCTAATAAAAAAATGCAAAAAAAAAATTTACAAAGGTATATTCCCCCTTAAACACGGATTTTTTGTAACATATGATACCGTGTCAATAAAAGTAGACGGTATACTAGGTATAGATTTCACGCGTGAACATAGCGTTGATCTATTAAACGGAAAATACATTAAAATATACCGGCACATGATACCTACGATTAACGGTCCAAAATAGTACATTGTGTACCAAAGAGACAAAGTGGGACTTTTACGAAGACGAGTACTGAAAATATCGCGCGAGGCGTAAAAGCCCCTGTCTCTACGGTGCACACGAGTATTTATATTACAAAACTGTTTTCCGACCTTTTGTATTGTTAAATACCTATGGCTGCAAGCACTTGCAGAAGCTGTATCGCACGTGCCGCGGCGGGGGGGGGGGGGACCGTAAACACCAAACGTCGTTTTGACATGTATCAGTATATTTTAATATACTATTTTATTAATAATTTATAACAAGGCGTTCACCGTTCACACGCACGAAAAAGCAAGAAAAACTTGTGTCGTCTTTGTTGCGGCTTTCTTCAGATCTGGTGACGTGCATTGCAGCCACTCATCGCTGCTATGTTCCTCAATATCACTCATTTTTTATTTTATTTTTTTTATTAATACTTTATGTTGCGGCGATATCGCCGATGCTTTGTCGCGGTGTCTCTTAAAAGTGAGGTTATGGTTCTTTCTGTATGGCAGCACCTAACGACTGACAGCTGTTTCACAACAGCGCTCAATGATCGTGAGCGTGAGAAATGCGCACGCGCATATTTTTAAGGCCGAGGCCCTAAGAGACCTACTTTAGATCGCCTTTACACGCACGAAAAAGCGAGGAAAACATGGTTGTGGTATATAAAACATTAAATTGCCTCCCCGCACAGAAAAAATATTGTACGCAAATATGTTAACGGCGAAGATGGGTTGTGCCGCAGCAAAGGAAGTTCAACCGGAAGTCAAAAGAGGAGGAAATCTCGCTATGCTGAACGGAAATTCCTGTCTCGTACCTATACGAAACTCTTGCGACCAGGAAATTGAAACTTCCAAACTCATAGTGCAAATAAAACACATCGAACAAGAATAATCGAAAAATGAAACGGAGCATATAAATGCTCTTAAGAAGGACGACAGGATCATGCGACAAAAAAATATATCGAAAACGCCTTAGGGAACCTCGAATTTAAATAGAGAAAAAGAAATATTTCTACGAACATTCAGTGTGGAATACGCTGATCTAGAAAGTGAAAAACCAGGATCCACGAACAGTCGAATATCGCATAAATGTTCCAAAAGGATCGACACCTGTGGAAATTCACCCGTATAGAGTACCAGAAGTACACAAAGAAGAAATATACATCAACGCAAAGAAATACTGAAAGACGAAATACTACGACCGACCAGGAGACGGTAAACCGCCCCTCTACTCATCATTCCAAAGAAAGCAAACGCCAATGGCAACATTCAAAATAGAGTGGTAGTGAACTTTAGAAAGTTAAATGAAGCGACTGAGGGTGACTTGATCCGGTACCCAATATCACCGAGATATTGTACCAGTTCGGAAGAGCAAAGTATTTCACAACCCGCGAACTAGCACAGAATTTCATCAAGTTCCGATGGCTGAAGAATATTAACCGAGCCCGAGTCGAAATGTTTAGCCTATTTTGACCCTGCAGCTCCTCGGGGTGGTAGGAGATAAAGGTAGTAAGTAGCTGCGAATTTAATGCGAAATGAACTCCTACTTAACGTTAATGCCAAACGTATACATGCACTAATTTGAACGCTATTACCCATACAGAGATATACTGATGACATCAAGGCATCATAGCAGCTCTACTCAATACATGTAATATTGCGTCAATAAAACAAAATACTCAATTGAGAGTTCTACCTCAATGATTTTTTTTTTATTGGAGTTCATTTCATGACCACCTAAAATGATCTCGTTCGAAGAAATTATTTTGCCTGCACATGGAATCGAACCTATAACCTACCTCCCTATAACTACGCTCGCTGCCACTACTATCGAGTGCTTGTGGAATCTTAACAGCAAATATAGCAGACGAGACAAATGTAATTCTGGCTGTACTTCCGAATAGCTATTACCTCCGATGCAGGTGACATTTTGCAAACATATCCTTTCTGATAATATAAGTCACTGCATGGATGTTTGGTGCATCGGAGTAGTTTTCGAAATATCGAATTTCAAAAATTGATAAATTAATGCGCGTATATATCTATATAGATTATGGCGTGCTACTGCTATCTCTACTTTATTAATATGATTTTATGATAGCCCTGAATTAACCACATCTATATTGTAAAGCCTTTTACAATAGTCAATCAGTATTTCGAGGATAATAGATAGTCAAACACGCCACCAAAATCGCATGGTTAGATATACTTTTCGCTTATAGTTGTGTTAATCATATTATGATTGCGATGTCAATGAACTATAGCGAATTTTACTACTCCTCTCTTACTATGGGCGTTTGTTGTTGATGCCATGGACTTTTTTCTCAGTGTATGTACGTATACACATGCATATGTACGACATATCGATGAAGCATTATTAATAACCCCTGTTTATTATCCTCAATTATAGGAATAATCAAATTATTAGGTGAGTTGAAAGTTTATTTAAATATGGACGTTTTTATAATTACTGTTTTCAGTACAATAAAATGAAATTAGTTTATACGAATTATCGTTTTACCTTGTCGATAGAGTAACAAATTATATATTGTACTTAACTCAAAACCCTCGCATTGCACTTACGAATTTTTAGAGAAAAGTGCCATATCATTGGACCAAAGATAGACCAAGAGTATGCTCCATTAGGATTATTTTTTATATATTAATAAAATTAAATGATCATTTCGCAAGTCTATTTCTACTTCCGACTCCGAAATTTTGTAATGAAATAAGTATCAATGAAACTTTCGATATTTATACTCATTTTTTCTTCAACCTGAAAAAAGTTCACCGACCTTTAAAGGTTGAGGGATGCCGTACTCGCTGGTTTGTAAGGTTTTAAATGCTATCTCTATCTGGAGAATATTCAGTCGTATATGGATCATCATTCGAAGAACACAATAAAATATTGAAAGAAGTATTTGAACGATTAAGAGAAGTTCGGTTAAAAGTACAGCCGAAAAAATGTAGATTCCTACCAAAGGAAACCCAATATCTGAGCGATATTATCACGGAAGTCGGAGTAAAACCCGATCTAGGAAAAATCGAGGCAGTTTTCCTGTACCCAAAAACGTACAAGACAATCAATCATTTCTGGGCTTTGCTGGTTACTACAGAACATTTATACAAGACTTTTCGAAAATAGATAAGCCGTTATGGGAACGAATAATAAAGGCAAAGAAGTACGATTGGAATGAACGCTGTGAACAAGCATTTGGAAAATTAAAAAACTCTCAGTTCAGCGCCAAACTTGCAGTATCCGGATTTTCAAAAACCTTTTGTTGTTACAACAGACGCTTCAGATGAAGCAATTAGGTCGATCCTGTCTCAAGGAAAAATAGAAGAGGATCGACCGATTTGCTTCGCTAGCTGTACCCTAAACCAGGCTGAAACAAATTACTCGACAACCTAAAATGAAATGTTGGGTATAGTTTGGCAGTAATACAATTCGAACCATAGATAAAGGGGCGAGTGGGGCACAATGTGTCACGGGGCATTGTGAGCCACATGAGGTTTCTCGGAGGTTTGTAGTTCGTAAATTCCAAAATTTTATGTGTTAGACCCCGATTTATATTTGGTTCCGACAGGCCTAAAAGAAACTTGAAAGCAGCCCACAAAAATTATTGAAAATTACAAATTGATTTGAGGCTTGGGAAAAACTAGTATGCGTGGATATTCTATGCGAAAGAAGTGTAACTTCGTAGGTAGGCGTGTAAAAGAATTTTTTTTTTATTCCCTGTTTGACGAGAGAGACCACATGTCAGGTATATTTAACGAAATATATATTTATCCACACATTATCATACAGTTGATAAATTACTCGATGCTTTCCGGATCTTGAAAGTCTGAAACGATAAAATAGGTTTATGATAACTGAAATATGCTGTAAAAAGTCTTGATTTCATTGTGGGTAAATTACGTGAAAAAACTGCATCAATAGTAGTTCCATATCTCGTAGTAGATTCTGTACGTGAGTTATTCATCTTTAAAGTTAATCTTTGGTCAAGAAAAACAATCAACGGTTTTGCGTCATCTGCAGCGAAATTTAAGTTGAAATCTCCACTGAGTATCATTGGAATTTTATGCAGATCGGATCCAAGTAAAGCCGAACCCTAGACTGTGTACACGAGCAAGGTCTGATGGATAAATTGTATGATTTGTTGAATCGACTGATTAGGTGAGATATATATGGCAATTATTAATATCGTCTGCCACATTCAGCGACATCTCCATGCGACATTCAGCTGCGCAAATTTCTCCCACTAAAGATAAATTTACAGACACAGAGTTCATTTGTTGTAGATCGGTATTTAAAGCGGCGTAGTCATTTTCGCTGTATCCTTAGAATTCTGGTAAATTGCTACGCCACCAGCTCTTATATTGGGACGTTTGAAATGTACGATACAATTGAAGTTGAGTATGTCCACCACGTCTTCATCCGCAAACCACGTTTCTGAGAGTGGTAAGATGTTGGATCGTTGCACTACTACGTCGTTTAGATCTTCAGAATGAACTCGTAGGCTTCGACAGTTCAGGGTGATCATTAATAGACCTGGTCTACTCGGTAGTACGTGTGTACAGACGTACACGTGTAGGTGTGTACGTGTGTACAGACTTTATCGGTATAAAGTCTGTAAGTGTGTACACATACATCCATAGGACGGGTGTGTACAGCTATAGAGTAGCGTGCGTTACAACGCGCCGCTAGTAACGCACGCTAGGCGAGTATAGAGTATAGGAGAGGAATAGTATAGTCCGGACCTACTATACGCAGCTGCAGCGGTCCGTGGCGCATGCTGGGCGAGTCAATATATATATACGGACCTACGCAGGTATAGCGTTTCGTAGTGTATGCTGTCGGTAGTAAATACATACATATATACATATTTATGTGTGTGTGTGTGTGTGAGTGTGTGTGTGTGTGTGTGTGTGTGTGTGCGCGCGTGCGTGTGCGTGTGCGTGTGTGTGTGTGTGTTTATATACGGGCCTACGCAGCTGAAGCGTTCCGTTGCGTATGCTAGGGGCGTATATATATTGTACCGTAAAGTTTCGGACGAGAGGCGGTAAACTCGCCTCTCGATGAGTCCGCCATGGCGACCCTGTCGCTGGGCGATCCGGCCTCGACACGACTCGTAGGATTCACCTAGGGCGAACATTTAAAAGCTCCTAATTTTATTTTTATACCGATTGTATGGCTCGAGCGTACGGAATAGACCGGGTAAGACCGATAAAGTCTTCCCAGGATCGAGACACCCGTCCCGTCGGATCGGCGATAGCTGTCGGGTACTGGAGGACGGTCGAGCTGTGTCACGGGAGCCGTATGTACTTCGGGCCGGGCTCACATCCGCTGTCGCCTGACTCAATCTCGTTACCGGGCTAACCACTGGACACCGGCCCGTCACTGTCTCGGATTGCAGAGCCGCATTCACCGGGATGCCACCGAATATGCGGGCGGAGATAACGAGAACCTTGTTCGTGAATTCAGTCGTTCTTCTCCCCCGCCGGTATCGCAGCTCGCAACCGTCATCGCCAATGAGATCCCGCTCTCTCTTTCTGCCCCCCTGCTTCCGTAACAAGCGCCTTACTGTGGAAATAGGCAAGGGCTCCCCAGTTGACGAGTCCATATATCGTAACCGGGGGTCACTACGAAATTCGAATAGCTAGGGTGGAGGGGGCAGGGTTCGCGATTCGCAAATACCGGTGTCTCTCGAGAGACTTGCGACGAGTATCGAGCGAGACGGACGCAAACGAAAGGAGCATTAGCGATCGCGGCGAGTTGTCCGATTTTTGGGAGGATCTCCGTGCCGGTAAGCCTTAAAACCCTTTCCGAGTTCGGGCCAATATGCCTTTTTGTGTCATTTGCATCCGTTTCGTATCATGTTACCTGCTAGCGGCGGCGGCTTCGCTCCACGTGAGGGGCTCATTTCCGTGTTTTGGGAAGATTTCCCGTAAAAAGGGAATTTGGGGATTTCTCTCAATTCGGGCCCCGCGTATTTTCTTGAGTAAAGTCCCGGGACTGCGGAAATTTCGAATTGTTCGGGATATTACTTGTGCGCGGAAGAACGGGAAAGTGTGAGAGCGAGCGAACGAACGAATGTGTGTGAGAGAGAAAGGGACCGGGAAAATTTCCGCGTTTGGGCCGTCGTGTGCCAAGCTCGGTCGTGCCACCGAATAACGGGTGCATGATGCATTTATCGCATTTCCATTTTCCGACCGTCCCCCTCCTTACTCGGTAGTTGGGTGCAAGGGGGTTTTTAAACCCGAGCTCGTGTAGAGTTGTGAATGTGTAGGTCCCGGTCCTGTGGTGTGTGAGGAATGTCTCGAACTCTTGCATTTCGAGCGGGACCGAGGTCAATGTGTCGCGGTCGAGTCAAAGTCACGGGGCTGTAGAATCACGCGCTCGAGAGGAAGGTTTCCCGCTCGGGGAAATGGTTTGCTTCTGGGGAATGTGCCGCGTCCTGAAACCCGTGTAGGCGATTATCGCCGTACCGATTAAATTGTCAATAAAGAATACCGCTTCCTTATTCGGATATTGTACTTCCCTTCTTCGGGAAAATTACTTCCCCGGACTTCCCTTGGTCATTTGACCTCGCCCCTCTGCCAGGACCCCGAGGTTGCGGCCTATCCGGTGCAAGCTTAGTGCTCCTTCCCTCTCGGTACGTCGTTTTGACGACTGGCGCCCAAATTGAATCAAAACTTGTCCCCCTCACTCACGCCCAAATTGCCGTGAGTGAGGGAGACGAGATTTGGTGGCGTCAAACGGGCTTTTCCCGTTTTTCTCGTCACAATATATATATGGGGCATTCCATGCGAAACCGACCAACCCGTGACCCCGACCATTTTTTATTTTGTTGAAAATTTTTTATTTTTTTTTTACCTACTGAAAGCTGTCTTTCGGAATTTTTTTAGATTTTTGTCTGAACCCGTCCAAGCACAATAAATTTTTCAAAATACTACACCATTTTTTTTCAAATGCTCATAGCTTTTTCAAAAATAGAGATATCAAAATAAAATACTAGACCTTTTTTTTCATTTTCAGTTGTAGTTGCATAAAAAAAATACGAAAAAAAAATCGAAATTTATTTTTGTTTTTTTTCAGTTTCAAACCCAAAATATTTTTTTTCAAAACTTGGACCATTTTGATTTTTTTTTTAAATGCATCGCTTTTTAAAAGACATTTTTACAAGTACTAAAAAATTGGTAGCTTGTGATATTCATAACTTGTATTTTTTTTTACATTTTTTACCTCGTGTGAACCAAGGAGTCGTGTTTCCTCCTTGAATTAATAACGCGTGTAGAGTGATTTGATTCTGAACTATTCTTTTTCATTTTATTGAAGTGGTTTGTACACAATTACATTTTTGCGTGAATATTGGAGTAGTATAGTATTCGTTTCCGGTGCATATTGTTGTGCTGATTCCAAGCTTTAATTTTTTTTGTACACTTTGTGGATCTGTGAATCGATTGTACTGGAGTACTTTTTTACTTCTATACTGCCATTATTTTGAGGGATGACGCAATGAATTTTTCGTATTGCTGGAATCGGGTTAGCATTGTTAAAACGGTTTGTCAACTCAGTTTCATTGCCTCATAATGCTCTTGAGAGGAAAATTTAATTGTGATATTTGGCAAATTTTTCGAAGCCCATTCATACAGCTCTTTTGCATTAATTATTTGTTTATCAGGAGATAACTGCAAGCTGACTCGAGCTGTCATTCTTTTTACGGTGCCGCCAAGCCCATCACATGGCCCTTTGCCATGAGCGGTCGCGAAAAAATTCCACTCAACTTTTACTTTGTACGCTTGTTCGTATTCAGACAAATTAACAAAGTGTTTGAAATTTTTATATTGCTGGGGTGCACCGTCCGAAAAAAAATATATCTTGTTGGCGTTTGGCACTAAAGATTTGATCCAGTCAATCGTAATTTTGGAATACAAATGTACGGCAATTGCGTCATGGCTTAAACAATCAGAAATTATTACCAAACTTTTGTGGGTAAGCTGTTCGTCTATATTACAGTAAATAACGACGGTGTATATTATAGCCTCATCATTATTCCAATGAAATCCTGATGCTGCATTCTGGACGACAAATGCGTAGTTTTCGGCGAAATTGCAAATTACAACGAATTCATTCTTCTTGAGAGAATCTTTACGACGTCTCAAAAAAGCTGATTGTTTTTTCGCCACAAAAGAATGCGGTAAAAGCGATTGGATTTTTTCACAAAAGTCGTCGACGAATTCAGACGCGCTTTTAATATTTGTTTCTAGCGTAGTCCGTGGAGTAGACACCTATTGCTTGTAGCGTATTTCGTCGATTTCATTGTTTTCCATGACTTCGGTCACTAAATCACGGAGAACTTCAATTCCAAGACAGTTTGGATAGTTATTAAAATAGCACTGAGGTGTAGGGGCTGAACAAATAATTGCGTCAATGCAAACACCATACTCTATTAGTTGCGATTCCGAACCTTCAGTTAATGCAGACAGTTTACTGCCTACAATAACAAACAAAAAATAGTATGTAAAAAAAGTTAATTATTGATGTGATTTATTTTTCAATTACCTAGCATCATGAGCTTGATATTTTGGTGTATAGAGCAAACGCAAATAGTGTGCGTGCCAGATCCTCCAGCTAACACACAATGCTTTGGGCGTAAAGACGCGAATGCGGAAAATCCAATTTTTGTTTCTGGATACGTATATTGGAAAAATCTGTGAAGCTCTTGTAAATTACTGAGAATTAAACGTTTTTGGCAGTGTATTTTTTCACCCTCATCGATTCGAATTGACACGTAGTCTTTTTTTCCAGGCATACAACTGCTAACATTATCATTCTCGTAAAATTGTCGAACTAATGATATCGTTTCATTAGATAATCCACCACCTACGGAATGTCGTTAGAATTTTCTTTCAAAGCGTGTCTTTAAATATATCAAAAGATATTTTGAAAAGTTATTCAATCTCTTACCAAATTTCGCTCCTGGGACACACAATATTCCGTATTTTTTGACAAGTTTTCTGGCAGTTTTCGCAGCCCATTGCGTAGCTCCCATGACATCTGTAATTTTTTGAATGCTCCAGCTGAGAGGCATTAACGACAAAATTTGAATCCATTCCACCCAGCTTGCATTTTCATTATGATATTTTTCTTTTAATCTTGTAATTATATCCAAAGTGCCGTTGCCACTGAACACATGCGGAGTTGTGTGTTCTTCAGAAATTCCAAGTGCCTTCTTTAAATTAACCGTGACTTAATCGACTTTATTTTTAAGATAAACATCACTAGTCCTTTTTTTAGTGGGTATCGGAGACTCGTTCAGTAATGAAAAAGCCTCATTTATAGTCGGTAGCGTAGTTCCCAGGCTTAATTGAGACAGCGAGCTACTTTGATTCATTATCAACTTATTAGATTGACAATCTGAGTCTATATAAACAAATTTTTATTAAAATATTGCAGTTCCAAAAGAAGAGGATAAACCTCTATATCTTAAAATATCTACACTATTGATCAAATATATATTTCCAATAGGATATTTACCAGTTAAAATATCGACATCGTCATCAGAATGATCAATTGAAATACTTTCATCATGACCGGAATTTTTACCGTCATCAGGATTTTTGCTTTCATCGATGGTTTCCGAGCCATGTTTTGATGAGCTTTCTCCTAACATTTGTTTGTAGCAAGAAGTACATAGGTGATCGCCTGGTGCCAATTTCAGTCGATTGGGGTGGTGCTCGGGTATGGTACGTAAATTTTTGTTGATTCTATGATGTTCTAATTTAAACACATTGCAACATCGATCGCGGAACTTCGGCATAATTCTACTGGAATTGATGTGTGTTAAATATTTGTCAACGGAATAACAGTACACGAATATGAGAGGTTAACAATCCAATATTTTATGTCTTTTCCTTTCTTATTGTCACCTTTTTGAAAACGACACGGTTTAATCAATAAGTTATTTAATGGTTTCGTGAAAATTATCGCAGAAAAATAGAAACACAACAGTCTCCCGATCTTAATCCAACTATAATGTAAAATCCGCAATGCAGATGACGCCGTAGACGGATCAGCTGTGAATCAGCGCCGCAGCGGCCATTTGTCTAACTTTTTTAGTGTTACGAATAACTTCAAAAATAGACAAAAAATACAAGTTATGAATATCACAAGCTACCAATTTTTTAGTACTTGTAAAAATGTCTTTTAAAAAGTGATGAATTTAAAAAAAAAATCAAAATGGTCCAAGTTTTGAAAAAAAAATATTTTGGGTTTAAAACTGAAAAAAAAACATATGAAAATAAATGTCGATTTTTTTTCGTATTTTTTTTATGCAATTACAACTGGAAACGAAAAAAAGGTCTAGTATTTTATTTTGATATCTGTATTTTTGAAAAAGCTATGAGCATTTGAAAAAAAATTGTGTAGAATTTTGAAAAATTTATTGTGCTTGGACGGGTTGAGACAAAAATCTAAAAAAATTCCGAAAAATAGCTTTCAGTAGGTACAAAAAAAAAAATTTTTAATTCAACAAAATAAAAAATGGTCCGGGTCACGGGTTGGTCGGTTTCGCATGGAAAGCCCCATATATATATATATATATTGTTACACCGCTCGCGGCGAACACTATATTTTTAAAAACTCCGACGAAACTAAGACTCTGAAGATTATTTATTTATTTAATGATTAATTACAATCTTGAGTTGAGTACAATTACCGAAGACTTTGACGACCGTTTCGAGAAATGTCGATCGTTGGAAAATGGAATATCGAGCAACAGAGTGACGGCGTCTGATTGATTGCTGATGAGTGACTGACTGCGATTGACTAAGCGCGGCTTTTTATATTATTGTGATTGCGTCTTCAGAAATGTTCGAGATCTCGATTGCGCATTTTGGAATACTCGGTCGCTTCGCTTGGCTTTCGAGAAAGAGCAAGTTGTTTGTGAGGAGTGCTTATCTCAAGGCTAGAGGTGTCAAATTTCACCGTTACACTCCTCCCCTCTTAAAAGATTTTGGTCCCCATAAATTAAATTTGAATTGTAGATTGTTTTGGTCGGAAGAGTTTTTTAATCATTTTTGGCGCTTCTGTTATTTCGATTTCTGAAATACTTGAATTTTTCCTTGGTCTTTCTCTCAGATGTATTGTTTCGGGTCTGTCTATCGTTTGCGAATGTTTTCCGAAGTTACAGTGATCAAATATTATACATGGTTTCATACAAGACAGGATACTTTTTTGTATAAATTGACATAATCCAATTTTATAAGCCGTATAAACAGTGATTATAATTATTGCTATATATCCGAAATATCGAAGTCCATCCTGAAGATGTTCTGTAAATGTCCTTGTTCTTTTTCGCAAAGCTAATTCGTTAATTTGCTGATTTATTTCGTCAAGATTAACCCTTCGTGTGAGCACTGGGTCTTTTAAGGAACAGTCGAAATTTGAAACAGTCGTTTTTTTCCACTTTTTCGACTGTTCTTGAATTTTTATTAATATTGGATTTAGACTTGTGACTTTAACATCTTCTGGGCCATGTAGTCGACACTTCAAGAAGTAACCCAGAATTTTGTCAGATTTTTTCAAAGCCTGAAAAATTCCAAAAACTTGACTGTTCCCTAAAAGACCCAGTGCTCACACCGCTCAGTCGAAAATGATGTGCTCACACGAAGGGTTAGTTCCTAGCTCTTGTAGACGTTTAGGATTCATGTGATTTTCATAAATTGTGCTGATATTCAATTCTCGTCTTTCGATTTTATTGTTTTCTAGTGAATCTCTGATTTTTGTTTCATTAAATATATTACAAAGTATTATATCGTGTATGATTATCTTTGCTATATTTGATGCTTTTAATATAGCATATGTAGCCATTGCTATGCATCCTGATTCGAGATGGACTTGTGCAATTGTTTCGATTCTTATAGTTCGCAGAATATTGTCAGGACATAGAATATTAAGTATTTCGGTATTTACTGGGACTATTATTCAGTCTTGAGCGGTATTTAGTTGAATATAAAGAGATGTCTGTAATTGAATATAATTTGGTGTACACAGATTTTCTCTTTTTGCAAGAATCATTGTTATGACGCATGACGTTGTTGATTGTGTTGGATAATCGGGATGTTTTCTTTGGATTAAATATGTATTTTCTACTTTCTTTAATTTTTCAAATTCGATTGCTTGTAATGGAAAGAATTTTGTTCGATTTTCATTAATGACTATATAGTCTGTATGTATATGATATAGAATATAACCTTTGATTATTGAATAATTTGGAATTGGTATTGGGTGCAATATTTCGTATACTTCTTCTTCTAAAATAGGCACTTCCAGAATGTAGATTAGTTTTTCTGCAACAACCGCTACTGTTAGATGACTTATGTCGATTAACGTTGAAAAATATTCTTCTTTTAGGGGAACAGGAAAATAGGAGTGGTAATGTGCGTGTGTATGATTTCGTAGACTTTGGAAAATTAATGAAGGGGTAGAGTTTGAGGATGAGCAATTCCATGTTTTCCATCAATTATTGAATTCATTAAGTCTGTAATGCTCGTTCTTAGGTCTTGATATAATGCAATGCAACCTGTTAATACTTCATCGATTTGTATGTTTATAGTGTTTTTCTGTACATCTTGATATGGATTTTTGAAATTTGCACTCATTATTTTAAATTGCATGCTCACTTCGGAAAACGCTTTTTGATTATCTTTTAATTGAGTTAGCAATATTGTTGTTTGATTTTTAACGAGATGCGCGATTAGTAAATTATCATTTCTTAGTTTATCATCGGATAAACTAAGAAATGATAATTTAAAGCATCGGAGGCTGATAATGTTCCAAATAAAATCTTGATTCCTTCCCCGATAATATTAAATAATCATCGCCTCACTCGTTGTCCAAAAAGATGATAAAGACTTCGAAGTTGTTTCTCTAATAATTCGTTTCTTTTGATTTGCATTTCAATTTGCTTCTTATTATGACATATAAATCCTGGTTGAAATTGTAAACAAATATTATATAGTTCTCGTGTTTTGTTACTTATCATTTTCACTTCTAATGGTAAATGTGTAAATTCAATTCCAACGACGATTTTCCATGATTCGTGATATACGTGTGCTTTCCCGATATTTTCTAGATATACTGATTTTCCATTCTCGATTTTAGTAACTTGTACTTGGCCCTGGATCATCGGGATCAGAAGTGTCGTTAGTATTATCGTCGTCGTCTACATTCTCTGAAAAATACGGTTTTATATCTATTTTATTATACGTAATGAGGTCCTTGCCTCTCTTTATCATTACACTTTGACCATTAGGAATATTTTCTATGACGTATGGTCCATCCCAAGGAGTTCGTAATTTCGATGAACCTGGTTGTTTCCATTTCACTAATACTTTTTGTCCTATACTTAATCGTTTGGGAATCTTGGAGATAGATAATCGTTCATGAGTTTTTTCTTGAGATTGTTGGATTTTGTCTCTTGCTTTTTCGCTTATTTTGTCACGATATCTCTTCAGTGAATCATATTTTTCTTTTATATTCATTTCGAGTTCTTCTACATTAATGGGAATGTTGGGAGGATATCCGAACAGAAACTCAAATGGAGATACTCCGATTTTTTCATTATTTGTTGAATTGTAGGATATCATTGCTCCCGATAATTGATCAACCCATTCGGTACTTTCCATCACGTAACTACGTACGTAATTGAGGATTTCCTGATGCGCACGTTCATTTTTCCCATTTGATTGAGGGTGATAGACCGACGTGGTTGTCCATTTGACCTTCAATTTTTCTTTCATTATTTCAGAGAATTTGCCTTTGAACTCGATTCCGTTATCTGTTAAAATTTCTTTAGGTATTCTGAAGATTTTACAATGATTTTCCCAGTATTTTTCTAAGATTTCTTGTGAATTCTTTGTTTTAAGTGGAGCAAGTACTAGGTATCGCGTTAAGTAGTCTTGAATAACGAGGATATATTTATAGTTTCGACTGGGAGGAAATGGTCCCATAACGTCTAATGAAATTTTGTCGTTCGGATTTAGTGGAATATCCGGATTTCCTGGTGGAGGGCGAGATGTTTGTGACGTTATTTTTTCTTTCTGACATACTTGACATTTTTTTATAATGTTTTCAACGTCTTTAGTTATACCAGGCCAGTTATATTTTTGCCTCAGTTTTTCAATAGTTTTTTGTGGTCCATAATGTCCACCAATAGTCGATTCATGGAGTTCTTTTATTATTCTATCTCTTTCTTTTTGTTCAACAGGATCCTTTACTTGATTTATAAAGATTATTAATTCTTTCTCGGAATTAATTTTTGTGTGAATATATTTAACCATTTCAATTATTGTCTCACGTAATCTTGGGTCTTTAATTCGGATTTCGATTGATTTGCGATTTGGCATTTTTGTTCTGATTTCTGCGTACCAAATTATTTCATCATTTATTGGATCGATTATGATTCCTTTTCCTTTTTCATCATCTGTTATGACAAGACCGTTTTTGTTTGTACGACCTTCTTTAATGAAAATGTTTTCGGATTTTTCGTATGAATTCTTTTCATTTTGATAATCATCATAACTCGGGAATGTTTCGTTTAATAATTCTTCCAAAGCTTCATCTTCAAGTGCGTTTATTCGGGATAGGGCATCTGCGCTACCATGAGATTTTCCTTTTCTGTGGATGATTTCAAAGTCATATTCATCTAATTTCCATTTCCATCGCATGAGTCGGGATGAGGGATCTTTGAGGTTCATCAGCCAGGTTAATGGTTTGTGATCAGTGATGATTTTGAATTTTCTACCATAAAGAAAGTGTCGATAATATTTTACAGCCCAGACAATTGCAAGTAATTCTTTTTCTGTTGTCGAATAATTTTGTTCAGCGGGATTTAAAGTTGTTGAGGCATATGGAATAGGTTTGTCTTTTCCAAGTTCACCTTGTGAAAGAATGGCTCCTATTGATTTTCCACTAGCATCTGTTGATAAAATAAATTGCTTACTCCAATCTGGATATGCAAGAACGGGTTCAGTGCATAATGCGTTTCTTAATATGGTAAATGAATTTTCTTCGTCTGATGTCCATTGCCATTGTGTTTTTTCTTTTAGCAAGTTGGTTAGTGGTAGAGCCTTTTTTGAAAAATCTTTAATGAATTTTCTATAATATCCGACAAGTCTTAAAAATTGTTTGATTTCCTTTTGATTTTTTGGTTTTGGATAATTGACGATTTTTTCAATTCTATCGGGATTTGGTTTGATTCCTTTATCAGATATTACATGTCCAAGATAGGCTAACTCTGGTTTTAGATATTCACATTTATCAGGTTGTAGCTTGAGTTCAACTTCACGCAATCTTTGGAATAGTGTTTCGAGATTTTTATTGTGTTCTTTAAGGCAGAACACCACTGTGACCCCCTGTTTTTTTGCCATTTTTCAAGAATTTTTTTTTGTGGGAAAAAAAAGAGATATTCGAAAAAAAATTTTTGTTTTGTTCGTTGTTTATTGAAGATACATAAAAAAAAATTTCAAATTTTTCACGCCCCATGGTGACGCTGGGGAAGCTCCCGCGTCAGGTACTGTTGCCTCTGCAGTGGTTCGCGGCACGCAGCAGAACTCTCTTCAAAGTCGATCTGAAAAAAAATACCGAGTGTTTTCGTTAATAATATGATATTTTGAAGAGAAGTACACAGGGATTTGAAAAAATATTGATTTTTAAAAAATAGATACGCTTTTGAAATTAAAGGACGATTTTCGAGCAAAATTTCTCGTCGAAAATAGGCTATAACTTTTTTTATTATTGAGATATCGAAAAAATCCTATGTACTTCTTTAGATAACCTAGTTTTATTGATGCAGTCCAAATTTGAAGTCGATCGGATAAAAATTGCTCGAGTTCTGCTGCGTGCCGCACTCAAAAAAGTGGTTTTGAGAAAAACGCGTTCAAAGTTTTAGGTTTGTTAATTTATGCGATAAATTGGAAAAAAAAATTTGTACCTTTAATCAGCGATGCCGGCACCATATAGCTGGCCTTCAAGAAGCAAATGATTGTCCCTAGCATCTTTTCTCGAACTTGTAGAGGCTCTTCTTGCCTCTTTTGCAGCGTCTGTGAGCGAGCGCTCCGCCAGCCCGATCCGCGCTGCGTCGGTTTCAACGCAAAAATTGAAACAATTTGGGCCGATAGTTATCCCCAACGTCTCCAAAACTTTCATGAGGCTTCTCAGGCCATCATTGAATAATAATACCGCGATATCAGCTGCAATATCGACGATTTTTTTGCTCCCGGACTGACACTTGGGGGCTATTGTCCAAACTGATTTGTTGTAGCTTTCGTTGTTGTTTCGCCGTTGTGAAGCCGCCCAAACAACGCTGCAGCAAATCGTCTCTGCTCAAATTTTCGAAGACTGGCGTAATTGCCTCCAATACTTCCTCAGGAAGAGGCGGCTTATGGCGATATTCAGAAATATTACCGCTTGCGACCGTTTGCTGCCACGAACACCACGACTCGGCTCTCTCTGGGCAATCGTCATGTTGTGGCTCACTATCTGTGGATATTTTATGTTTGATAGTTGCCCAAATTGCCTTCCTCATTTTTTCAATATCATCGCTGTTCCTCCGAATAGCCAAGCCGTAATTTGTGCTCAACTCGTCAATCAATTTTGCGGTGAGCTTTCCTCTACCAGACAATCCTTTTTGTTTTTTCACGATTTCGCGGAGGCGCGTCCCCATACGTTTTTGGACATGATCGATGCACTCTTTTTTTTTATCTCGAAACCGTCGTATGGATCGCTATTCGATATGCCCAGAAATGTTTTAGAATCGCCGTCACCAATATAATATTTATATTTTATGCCATAGAGCTCTTCAGACCGTTGAAACATTTCGACAGCTGAGTCGACTTCCATTTTTCCGGAGGAGCCGCTATGGTTCGCCTGGCACTCATCATCGTGGGTACTTTTCCATTCCCAGTACTCCGCGGTGCTTTCTTTTTTTCCCAATGCTCGCAAGCTTTGCAATATTTCGATTTCACCATAACGTCGATCACTTTTTTAGTGTACCAGCCGATTAGCGATGTTATGCCGAAAAGCGAGCTGAAACCGCGCCTACGCCACGATCCGTCGCCTGAAACGATAATTCCGTCCTCCACCCCATTTTCCAACGAAATTGTCTCCTCCTCAAGTGCAGCCTTTTGTTTGCTCACTGTGCTCAAAGCTTTAGTGGCAATCGAAATCGAATTTAAGATTCGATCGTAGAAAGACTGAAATATGGGGCGCGGTAGGTCCATAAATGCACAAAACTTCATCAGGCCATTCAAACCGACGCCAAGAAGACGCATACTGAATACGATCCGACGATTTATTTCGTATGCATTGTCAATCATAGGACACGAATTGATTTGCACTTTTTCACAATGGCCGCAATCGACCTCGATTTTGAATCCGAGTCCGCGCAAACTTTTTTCAGTAAACTTTATATCGCGATCACACACTTTGCACTTCACTAACGTCGATATAATGTTCAATGCATTGACGAGGTGTACTATACGATAACCGAAATCGTTAGTAACACCGACCTCTAAATCCTCCGACGATTTTAACTTTTTCGCCGACGTGCTCACATACTCTGCAGAACTATTTTCGGAGCGATAACGGTTCGGAGGTTTTCGATTCGAAATTTTCGTTCGACTCCTCGTCACATAGCTCCGTTTTGTTCCCTTTTTCCCCGCGTACATTTTCGGATTATCCATTTCGATGTGCAAAGAATAATTCTGAGCGTTTGATATTTATAAACGAAACGATTCGGAGCGTTTAGACACGAGTAGCGTCGCTTCTATTCGCAAACTGACGCTATGACGCTATCCCTATACCTGCCTTGAACATTTTTCAATTATCGCCACCTATGGCTTTTTTTCGAAACTATATTTATAACAATAGCCGGTTTTTGTGAAGGGAGACAAAAGAATACCTGGGAAAGACCCGCAGGACCTGGGAAAGGCCCGGTATACCTGCCGACCCTGAGGCGCGCAGCTGCGCGGGACCCCGAGCGTCACGGAGCGCTGCACCGCTCCACAAAATATTCAATATCTCCGAAAATAATTATTTTTTCGACCTGGGTCCAACGGCATCTTAATCTTAAATGTATTTTAGATTTTTCTAGATGGTTTTCAAAAAATCGATTTTTTGAAGCCGTCACAGTGGTGTTGTCCCTTAAGAGTTTTTCCATAAACAATGATATCATCCATGTAAACGAAACAGTTATTGCCAATTAGTTCTTGAAGTCCTTTATTCATCATTCTTTGAAAAGTTGGGGGAGCGTTCTTTAGTCCAAATGGCATTCTGTTATATTCAAAGTGTCCATCTTTTGTGGAAAATGCTGTTTTGAATTTATCGTTTTCTTTCATTGCAATTTGATGGAATCCTGAAGCAAGGTCAAAAGCGGAGAAATATTTTGAGTTTCCAAGATTATCTAGAATTTCGTCAATGTTTGGGAGAGGATAGGCGTCTTGCTTTGTTTTATCATTGAGTTTTCGATAATCAATTACAATGCGCCATTTCTTTTTTCCAGATACATCGGACTTTTTTGGAACTATCCATAATGGTGAATTGAAGGGGCAGTCACTTTCTCTAATAATTCCTTTCTCGAGCATTTCTTTAATTTGTTTCTTAATTTCTTCTTGATGGATTGGAGGGTATCGATATTGTTTAACGTGGATTGGTTTTTCATCAATTAAATCGATCGCGTGTTCTGTTAGACGTGTAATTAGAAGAGGATCTCCGGGTAGAACGAAAATGTCATGATATCTTTTGATGATTTTCCAAATTTCATCTTTTCCTCTTTCTTTTATGTGATCCATTCTAGTGTTTTGAGCAAGTAAGTTTTCTCTTTTGTTTGTTAATTCTGGAATTTTTATTTCTTTGAGATCAAGATGATTTATTGGTTCAGCTTTCAAGGTTCTAATGCAACCATCTGGATTTGTCCAGTTTAGAATCGGAAATATAGCTTGTCCGTTTTCAATATTGACTAATACGTCATAATCCTTTAGTGCAATTTTGGCTTGTCCATTTTGAATTCCTTCTATGTCGAATGTTCTTAAGCAATCTGTTCTTGCTGGCATGTTCGTTTCTCGTTTTGGAGGGTTTTTGCAATAAGTTTTTGGTCCAAATTTTAAAATATGTTTGTCCATGTCCCATTTATTTTTAAATTGTTGCAACATATTAAGTCCTATTAAGCCATCTTCTCTCATTGGCAAATAAGATGGAATTACGTGGAGTGTGACTGGCCGGGAGAAGGGTTTGGATTCGAAAGTTCCTTTTGTACTTAAAATATCGCTTGCGATGGTATTAATTTTCTTGTTTTTAGGAAGGATTAATTTTGGATTGTCAATAAGATTTTCTTTGATTAGGGATAGGGTTGAACCTGGATCAATTAGGAAAATTCCCTGTCTTGCATTTTCGAATTTTAGAAAAATGTGAGCGAGTTTACATCCCTCGTCTCTGATGTTCCTGATGCTATAGATTTTTCTGGAGTTTCTTCGATATAATTGTTTTGATTTTGTGGTGGATCCTTTATGGGTTGAGGGGCATTGCGAAAATCCCGTTTGTAAGATTGTCGATTTTGATCATTGAATTGTTTTTTTCTACATTCTGAAATTATGTGCCCTGGTTTTTTGCAATAGTTACATATTTTCTGGAAGTTTCTTTGAAATGATCTTTGATTTTCAATTTTATTTTTCATTTTAAAACTTGAACTTGGGTGTAGTTTTTCAGACCAATTATTCGTAGAACGAGTCTTGAATGTGATTTCGGCCTTCATAGCAGATGTTATTGCATCGCGAATACTTTTAGGATGTTCGGTTTTTACATCTAGACGAATTTCTCTTTCAAGTCCCTCTAGAAAATCTATTAGTCCTCTCTTTTTTTCTTCTTCAACGAGAATTGTTTTATGTACTTGTGGTATTGAAGTTTGATTTTAAATTGATTTTATTGCCAAATCGTGGATTTCCATGAATCTCTGGGAATAATAGTGTATAGATTCTTTCTGTCTTTGCTTACAATTCATTCTTTGAATTTGGAAAATGGTTACATCATCGTGACTGCCGTAATTAATTCGTAGCATATTTTTTAATTCATTGAAATCCTCGATATTGTCAGCTCTAATATCGACTTTTGCTCTTCCTATAAATTTATATCCTAATATTATTGCTAACAAGAGGCTTTGTCTCGATCTGTATTTTTCTTCGCGCTTTCAATTTGATGGATAAATGTTTCAACTGGCATATTTTCTCCGTCAAATTCAGATATTGTGATTAGCAATTCTTTGAGTGGAATTTTTGAATCATTTTCATCTTCGGAAATTTCGATTTCATCATTCTCTGATTTATTCTGGATTTTGAGTTCAATATTTTCCAAGCGTTTGAAAAGATTTTGAATAAGTTGCTCGATATTATCCATTTTCTTACCGGATTTATATTATCGATCGACGTATGAAATATCTAGAAGTTTGCGATGCTCCGATGACGATGTCGATGACCAAGGTTTGAAGAGTTGTCGTTGTCAAGCCACTCGTGCACTGATGTCCTTGAACGCTGATGTGTTCGGTCCTGATGTCGAAGGTTCTTGAAGATTGATCTCGATCGATTGAAGATGCGTCGTTCCTTGACGTAGCCCGAAGTTGAGTAATGATCGAGTCGATGAGGTACCAATTACTCCGAATTGTACCCAGATTTAGCACAGTGATGTCGTCGTATGAGTGGGCTTCAATCACTACGTATTGATCCCGAATTTGGATAGACGACCTTTCGAGAACGTGACGATATCTCGAGTTTTTTCCTCAGAAAGATCCTACCGGACCCTCGATGATATCCCACGATGAATTCGATTTTTCTTCAGAGTTCTTATTTTTATTCCTCGGAAATGCAGATACGGATGCAATCTTGAAGTCAACCAAATTATGTTGATCTTCCTCTTGAAATCACACCGTTCACCAGTTTATTTGTTTATTAGGATGCCTTTATTGTTTTGGTATCCCACCGCTGCCACCAATTTATAATGTTACACCGCTCGGGGCGAACACTATATTTTTAAAAACTCCGACGAAACTAAGACTCTGAAGATTATTTATTTATTTAATGATTAGTTACAATCTTGAGACGCTGTTAGAATGTTGTCGACTATTTGATAGACCTAAAACTTTGACAACCGTTTCGAGAAATGTCGACCGTTGGAAAATGGAATATCGAGCAACAGAGTCACGGCGTCTGATTGATTGCTGATGAGTGACTGACTGCGATTGACTAAGCACGGCTTTTTATATTATTGTGATTGCGTCTTCAGAAATGTTCGAGATCTCGATTGCGCATTTTGGAATACTCGGTCGCTTCGCTTGGCTTTCGAGAACGAGCAAGTTGTTTGTGAGGAGTTCTTATCTCAAGGCTAGAGGTGTCAAATTTCACCGTTACTATATATATATATATATATACAGGGTGGATCAATAACTATTAGCACCTTGGGTATCTTCGAAACTATAAGGTTTACAGAAATATTTGCTGAAATGAAATTGCACAGTACGAAAGGAGCCATCCGATAGCGATAATAGTTTTTTTGCAGGTGGAGGTACTTCGGATATTTGAAGGTCAACTCCATTTTTTTAAATGGTTCGGTATGTTTTTTTCTGTATCATGAAAGAGGATCTTAAAACGAGTTCAATGACCTATAACATAAGGTCATTGAAGGTCATAGAAAGTACAGAAAGGCGATAATACTTACAGTTTCGGTAGTAAATAAAATTACTACGTTTTATAGTAAGTGTTCGAAATGACGACCAACAATATCAATGCGTACGTTATTATGTACGTTTACACATTTCTTAGACAGGTACAGAAAGTACAGAAAGGCGATGGGGAACATTGAAAGATAAAGTGTACAAAGAAGTGCCAACTACACTTGACGACATGCAACAAAGAATTATTACAGCCTGTGCATCAATAAGTTCTGACGCTGTAAAACTTGCAAGTCAATCAATCGAAAAAAGAATCCAATGTTGCATTGATACTGATGGTCGTCATTTTGAACACTTACTATAAACGTAGTAATTTTATTTACTACCGAAACTGTAAGCATTATCGCCCACACATCACCCACATATCACCCACATATCACCCACACATTGCACCCCACCCGTGGGGCACAATGAGCCAATCCGCACATTTTTTTCGATCCTAATATTTTAGGATTCCTAATCTTTTTGCAAAAAATATGGTAGCTTTATTGTACACCCGAAGGTCTATAAAATCGGTTATAACCTCATTTTTCTGGGCAGACTACTTTGGTAAGAGTAAAAATTCGTTAGAAAAAAAGTGATACACTGTGCTCCACCTTCCCCTATGGAACGACATAACCGCTTTCGCTGATCACAAACCTATCACCCGCCGTTTCAATGTGAATAACCAAGGTTAAGGCAGTGACACATCTAGTTCGAGGAGATCGACTATACCATCGAGTATAAAGAAAGGTAGAAAAATACAAATGTGGATGCCTTTAGTAGAATGTATGTGTTAGTGATGATTCAGCATGCGGATAAGGCGGCGATACGTCTCAAGGACGTTAAAGAGCGTGGAAGCGGAAGGCCGTGAAACGCCCCTCACTGTACTCCTCCTCCACCCACGTCTAGTGCAGCGAAGAATGGTGGCCGTGGTCAGTTGGGCCCTCGGAAGCGAGGCCGACTGAAAAATCATTTAAAATTCGAGGAAGACCACGCGGACAACTTCATGTGAAGTCCCAGTGAAGCGACGAAGATGTGGACACAGGGAAACGCAGAAGAACTGCCACCGAGAGAGACGGAGCAAGCCACAGGGTCGAACGAGATAACGTAGCGCCAGCTAGGGACTCAAGCACGAGCGAGATAGCAAGCGAAAGAGAAATGGTGGGAGAGCGAGAATATGGACAAAGTGTACCCAAGCGAGAGAGAACGAAGTATGATCCTCCAAGAATAGAGTAAACCGACCAGCGAATGGACGAATAATGACGCTATAGCATTCAGATGGGCTGTAAAATAAAACCCCCTAAAAAACTTTAACAAGTAAAAAAAAACGCCAAGTAATAAAAAATGCCTTCGAAAAAATTATCGGTTGTTTCACTATCTACAAGATTCTAATTAACCTCGAAATATTTGTGATTTTTTTCAAACAATAGTTTTATATGGATTTTAATTTTTCAACTCAAACGTACAAAAGAAGCGAAATAACTCTTTATGAAAACGCCAAGCAAATTTACTAGAAACGCACAGAAAATACCAAACTCTAGTAATACCATTTTTCTCAATATTTTGTTTTCAAAAACCATTTTACTATTATAATAAACGTACGAATCACGATTATATAAAAGTACAACGTATGCATCACACAAGTACTGTATGTATGTATCACTAGAAAAGCTGGGCAACGACTTGGCGTGCATGGTTAAGAAAAAAAGCTCGGGAAGATACACGATTTTCTTACAGAAACGTCCCTACCGCTTGCAAAAGTAACTTTTGCAACAATTTATCTACATAGATTATTTCAAATAGTAACATCGCATCAGGCATACAGGATTATTAGAAATGAGATGCGTGATTCGTACTTTTATTATAATAGTAAAATGGTTTTTGAAAACAAAATATTGAGAAAAATGGTATTACTAGAGTTTGGTAATTTTCTGTACGTTTCTAGTAAATTTGCTTGGCTTTTTCATAAAAAGTTACTTCACTTCTTTTGTACGTTTGAGTTGAAAAATTAAAATCTAAATAAAACTATTGTTTGAAAAAAATCACAAATATTTCGAGGTTAATTAGAATCTTGTAGATAGTGAAACAACCAATAATTTTTTCGAGGGCATTTTATATCACTTGGCGTTTTTTTTACTTGTTAAAGTTTTTTAGGGGGATTTCATATCTTTTTGAAAGGGAAATACTTAAATTTCTATAGTTATAAACTTAACGTGGTTGCAGCGCCATTTGCTCACTCTAGTTAGTGTGGTATATATTTTTATTTGCATATCCAAACGTTAAATTTATTAGGATGGTGGATTATTTCGCCGACGCTACTTAAGATGGAACGGTACCCCGGCTCCATCGGTATGGCAGATCGGGATAGTAGATACCCACGGTTTTCCTAAATGGATCTTCAGAATTTCACGAAATTTGACCAGACAATGTTAAATTGATAGACGAACGGCTATCTTCTCATGAAATTTGTTGAATCAAAAAAGTAGATTGTATTACCATGCTGAAGCCGCGATAGAAATGATGTGAAATAAAAAGTTTGGCTCATGTCACAACTTGGAGGGGAGAAGAGCCGCGTAGCCATATTCAAAACACACATTTTGGCACCTGAACCATTTGATTCCATCACATATTTCAAGAAATCCGTGGGAATCTATAATTAGTTGGTATTTGTTGACGATTTCGAACATATGTCGCACGAACTGCGTAGAGTTTAGTTCCCGCGAATTCCGGGGCTCCGGAGTGGCGCTCATGACGCATTCGACATATATCGGTGTCGGCTTGAACTCGATGAGCCGAAAAAGTGACAGCTGAGGTTCCGTGTGGAGAAAATGTAACAAATTTTCGTGTGTTATATAACAATCGATTTTTTTTCGTGTTTTTCGTCGAAAAACAAGAAAAAAATCGATTGTTTTTGTGTCGTGAGAAGTCCAATGGAGTCGCGGACACTTTCATCGTGCGAGTCACCTGGGTTTTCGTCACGTTTTCGTCGAGATACGTTTTATTCGTATTTCGTCGAGGTTAGGTTTTAGCAATTTCTGACTAAGAATTTTTTATCCATCCAGTAATACCTTAAATATATAAGTTATGAAAAGAATTAATATCTAAGATTTTTTGGTCCAATCCGGAAAATGAGGTTGAAGTTTGCATCGTTGGAATGAACCGATATTTTTCTTCATTTTTTTTATTCCTTTATTTTCATCATGAAAATATTATATCATCAAGTTTTAGGATCAAGCAATTAATTATGCTAAGTTTCAAATAAATCGACTGAGTAATTGTCGAGAAATTAATAAAAGTAATAAAGAATATCGCCTTTTTTAACAATTAATTAATAGCAATCATTGGAAAATTCATATATTGAGTTTTTGGGCAATTATTGATAATAATAAGATTATCTTTACATATTAATTGAATTTACAAATTGAGAAATGTTTTTGTTGTCCAGTTGAAACAGATGTACAGTCACTGACAAAACCTCAGTCAAGCACACGCCAATATCGTCGAATTTGACTTCAGTTGGTATTGAAAGTGGAAAATTAATATTTCTCAGTGTTAATTTATTATTAAATTAGCTGCTTGTAAGGCTAAACTTGTACGATATGATCTAGACTTGTAAATTTACGATTCGCCCATTTTGGACTATCTTTTTGTCCGACGGTTCATCCAGTAATACCGTAATATTAAATAATGTATTGTTTTGAATAAATTATAAATAAGGAGAAATAAATATTCATGTGTTTTACAATTTTCATCAAGAGTAAGCCCTGAAAAGTAGCTTTATAAACTTTATTTTTCAAACCACCCCAACATATTTTTTTCCATTTCTTTATTTTTATTATTATAGAGAGTAATCTTTGTGCAAATTTAACTTGTCTAAGACTGTGTGAAAATGTTGTAATAATCTGTTCAGCATGAAAATAAAAAAAAATTTGGGCCATTAAAATGAATAAGTTTTTGATGCATCTTACAATACAAACTTCAACGTCATCAAATTGTATACTATAGAAAGTACCGCATTTACCGATCACAATCGTGGTCGAGAAAAAAAGCAAAAATACTTGTTTGAACAATTATTTTTGCATTACTTTTACCGTTGATTTTTGCAGCGCGTACGCAACAATCATATTTGCTGAGGGGTACAGAAAGTACCGCGCTTACCGATCACAATCGTGGTCGAGAATAAATTCTTTAATGGTTTAAACAAATTTTTACGCATTGTTTTTGCCGTTATGTTTTGCAGCGCGCAAGCAGTAATCATATTTGCTGAGAGGTACAGAAAGTACCGCACCGACCGATCACAATCGTGGTCGAGAAGAAATGCTTTAATTGGTTACACAATTATTGTCGCATTATTTTTACCATTGAGTTTTGCAACGCGTAAATAGCAATCATATTTGCTGAGAGGTATAGCAAGTACTGTATCTACCGATCACAAACGTGGTCAAGAAAAAACAAATTGATAATTTTTGAAACAATTATTTTTGAATTATTTTTTACCGTTATGCTTTGCAGCGTGCAAACAGCAATCATATATACTGAGAGGCAATCATATATGCTCAGATTAGCGTATCTACCGATCACAATCGTGGTCGAGAATGAACGCATTCATAATTGTTTAAACAATTATGTTTGCATTATTTTTATTGTTAGGTTTTGCGGTTCGCAAGCAGCAATTTATTTTCCGAGCGGTACTGAAAGTACCGTATCTACCGATCACAATCCTGGTCTAAATAAACGAATTCATAATTGTTTAAACAATTATGTTTGCATTATTTTTATTGTTAGCTTTTGCGGCTCGCAATCAGCAATCTATTTGCTGAGAGGTACTGAAAGTACCGTATCTACCGATCACAATCGTAGTCGAGATAAACGCATTCATAATTGTTTAAACAATTATGTTTGCATTCTTTTATTGTTAGGTTTTGCGGCTCGCAATCAGCAATCTATTTGCTGAGAGGTACTGAAAGTACCGTATCTACCGATCACAATCGTGGTCAAGATAAACGCATTCATAATTGTTTAAACAATTATGATTGCATTATTTTTATTGTTATGTTTTGCGGCTCGCAAGCAGCAATTTATTTGCCGAGAGGTACTGAAAGTACCGTATCTACCGATCATAATCGTGGTCGAGAAAAACGCATTCATAATTGTTTAAACAATTATGGCTGCATTATTTTTACCGTTGGATTTTACATAACGCAAGCAGCAATCATAATTGTTAAGAGGTTTGAAAGTACCGTATCTCCCTATCACAATCGTGATCGCGGAAAAATGCAAAAATAATTTTTTAAACAATTATTTTTGCATTATTTGTATCGTTACGTTTTGCGGATTGCGAGTAGCAATTTATTTGCTGAGAGCTACTGAGTGTACTGTATCTACCGATCACAATCGTGATCGAAGAAAAATGCAAAAATAATTTTATAAACAATTATTTTTGCATTATTTTTAGCGTAACGTTTTGCGGCTCGCAAACAGCAATCTATTTGCTGAGAGGTACTGAAAGTACCGTATCCACCGATCACAATCTTGGTCGAGAAAAAATGCATTCATAATCGTTTAAACAATTATGTTTGAATTATTTATACCGTAAATGTTTACTGAGCCAATCGCTACACTCATTGTCAGCAAGGACTCTTGCTGCGAAATTCGTGTTTTTGAATTTCTTGCGAAGTTGGCGTTGAGAAACGAAAATAAAGTTCTTTCTCGACGCTGACTGTGTTTATGTATGTTTGTGCATGTATATACGCTCACGCGGTGTATATGCGCTCACGCGATGTGTACGCGCTACGAAGGATCAGCCCGCGGGAAGATAAAAATCTTCAACCGCGTGCGGCCGACGTAGTAATGCACACCGACATACACGCACACACGCGTTGCGAGACGCAGGAAGGCATTTACAATCTCCCGGCCGACGTAGTAATGCACACCGACATACACGCTCACGCGCGTTGCGAGACGCAGGAAGGCATTTACAATCTACCGGACTCGAGCCGGGGCTACGTCGAAGTCTTGCTGCGGGTAACGTTCCGACTCTGTATGGCCGACAGAGGCCATACATTCGAAGAACCCGACTTTTGACGTTTCTAGCGCGCCATCGTTTGTTTATAGTAGCATTGCCCTGAAGTGCGCAAACAGTGCACTTCAGACTGAAACGCTGGCTTTCCACATGTTAACGCTTTCTCCAAAAAGACGTATGTAGTATAGCTTACGATGCGACCGAATAACTTTATTCCTCCAAGAAAACAGACGAGTCTGGAACGTGCTAAAGTGTTGAAGAATTTTTGTGGCAAAAAAGTCGTTCGGAAATTCGGCCAAATATTACGAGATCTCAAGTTTGAGTAGGCGGATCGAAAAATGACCCAGACAAAATCGATAGGAAAAAATTACATTTCATTGGTAAAATGTCATTAGATTTTCGATTCGTCTCAGCGTTTTCGCGTAATGTCGATTATAAGTTAAAAAGTCGTCTGCTAAAGCCCATCTTGGTGTATAAAGAGTGCGCGGCGTGTCGTTGTCGTGACAGTCGTTTTTTTTTATTACTTGGCGTCGAGACGCTGCCGCGTCTCTTGATTATTATGAAAACATATTTTTAATTGCTATAGCTAATAAAAGATATTATTCTGATAGTAGAAAAAAAATATTCGAAGTAATTGCAACAAATAATATTGGAGGAATTATTAAATAAGTAGCAAAATGATAAAATCGCCAGTGCATGGACGAAGTTACCAGTAAATGGATTCTCGACTACCAGATAACGATTTATTATTTATCTTGATTAAATGTTAGATTTGGAGATCACTGTGTTGCACGGAAATTATAATGTTCTTATATATATGAGTATTATATTTATTATTACAATTTCGTAGAAAACACAAAAAATGTTTGCATCTTAACATAACGTTCTCAAAAAACTACTAAAGTTTGTTTCAATTGAGAAACAGAAAATTATGTTATGTAAAAATGTAAAAAAAACGAATGAAATGTTTTTATGACATTTAATAAAATCTACATTGTCAATTTTTAAAAGGATATAATTTTGCAATTTTCCGCAGATAAGCTAAATTTTCCACTATGCATAGGTCCATTCACTGGAAGGAATTTAGAATACTTTAGTCAGCCCATAGGTCCATTCACTGGAAGAAATTTAGAATACAGCACCAGTAAATAAACATGCCTAATTCTGACCTATTATTACGAATTTATTTTTTTATTTTTACAAAAATCAAAGATTCATTCTATCTTCAATAATAAAAGTAATGCTCTCAAAACTCATAAAAACTTTTCGCCTTTCGAACACCTACTGTGCGCAGCCGTATCGTAACTAAGTTGCGCTGTGTACAAGTACCACAAACTATAAAAGGTCCGTGCGGCGCCAAAATTCAATACTAGACTAACAATAAGAACCTAGTTTTAATGACATCAGTGATTTTTTTTACTAAATTAGAGTGATTCGAGTTTCTATCGACAATTCATATTCTTTACTTATTTTAAATATAAACACTGGTTAGTGTGCCCTACCACGACGCTATCCTCGGTGGACACCCAGGCGTAAAAATAATGACCGGACGAATTAAAACAAAGTAAAACTCGCCTGGAATGAATAAAGATATACAAATCTATGTAACAGCATGCGATGAATGCCAAACGAATAACTATAAACTTACTTTTCAGGACTGCTAAAGAAGTATAGCGCAGCTATACCATTAAAAAATCGGGAAGCTAGAAAGGTAGCTAAGGCATTCGCAACGCAAATTATTTGCAAATATGGCATCCCTAAAATAGTGCTTTCGGACCAAGGAACGAATTGTTTTAACGCACTGTTCAAGGAAACATGCAATCTGTTCCAAATAAAGTTCATCCAGACAACTGCGTATCATCGTCAGTCGAATATGAACCCTAGAACAGCCACACTGGACCCTAGCAGAATACCTAAAAAAATGTATACCAAAGGATCGAAGGGTTTGGGATGAGTGGTTGCCGTCCGCGATGTTTACGTGGAACACTACCTCTCACATGGCAACAGTTTACACACCGTACGAATTAATTTATGGAATAGTAGCCGAATTACCTCCGGCGATAAATGAACTCCACGTAGAACACAACCATACGACGCTTATGTGTCTGAACTGCGAGAACGAATAAGGAGATGGCTCAGACATGCGGTCGGTGAAAAAAATTTGGCCAAGTTCTCATCTAGATGGTTCACATTTTTGGCAAACCAAGAGAATTTGCTGGATATCTGTTACCGGGCACCGGGATACGACTTATGCACCGTGTTAAGGGCGGGGTAAGGTTAATTCGGTCAAAAAAATCATATTTTCAAGAAGTTTTTAGACGATACAGGTAATGCTGATTTATTTAATTAATTTCCATATAATAATACAACATCTGAACTATATTTTCCTAAAATTTCATTGCAAAATATTGATAAATAGGCCGTTGGCAGCAAATCTCAGCAGGCGCCTCGAAAAAAAGTTGTTTTGCGGTGTACGCTATAAGTCGTCACTGGATCATCTGAAACAAAAAAATCAAAAATGCGTTTATTAGGTGAGATGTTTCTCGAGGTAACGCTGCCGAGTTTTTTTTTAATCGATTTTTTCATTTTCGGTAGCACTTGGAAGTCAAAAACGCGACTTTCGCTAAAAAAAATCGGCAAATTTGTTATTGAAGGATAAAAAATAATTAGAAAAAAAAACTCGGCAGCGTTACCTGGTGATTTATGTGTAGAAATAGTGTGCAAAATTTCAAAAGAATCGGTGCATTAGATTTTGAGTTACAGCGTACACCGACTTCAAAAGTGACAAGTTTCAGAAAAACGCTTTAAAGTTTTGGACACTAAAAAATCCAAAATAAAACTCGATAATTGTATTTCGCGCCTCTTCCTCGAGATCATTATGTAGTACCCCCTACTTCACGCCAGTATCACCACATGTTTAAAGTCAACTGAAACTTTTTTGTCTCCTGTTGACTGGGTTGCCATGGGGATTCTTCATTCTTCTTCTTTGTGCCAAGAAGAAACCTCATGTCGCTTTAATTATAACGCGATTATGAACGGAAAACGAGATCCAAGTTCATCGTTCAACGATACAGAAAAAGAAGATACTTTAGAACGACGTCTGAATCGATTGGAAGATCTATTTCTCCGTCAGGGACGAAAGAAACGTCAAAAGAAAAGACATCGTAAGTATCGAATGATATTTCACATTTGTCACATTATAGAATCATTCGGCCGGAAATACGACTCCTCGTGCCCCTTCAGACAGACGAATTTACAGTCAGAAATAAAATTTCTGGTGGTCACGTGACAGGCTCTAACCTGCTCACGAGAATTATTTCTGTGACCAAAAAACGGTTTCACAAGCCACACGTGTGGGCACTAACCCACACGTCAGAGTTGTACTCTGGAATACCATTCAAGTCCTCTCATGTAGGCTCTAACCTACATGAGAAAATGATTATAAAAGGACTTCTCTAGAGGATACGCCTTCGTTTTTCCTCAGGACACCATCGCAGACGATCCTCACGGAGCTCTGGAGAAAGCCGTGAAAGGATAGCCTATACTACGAGGGAATACTCACCACAGAGTACAGATCATGAAGATCATGAAATTGTACCACAGACTACTGCTCCACCGAAAAATCAGGTGCCCTCGCAAATAGCGACTCCACAGATTACTAGCGCAGCTAGTGGATCTTAAAACTTTCTAGCTCCTGAGACTGCTGAACCACAGATCATCCACATACCTGGTGGACCTGATAATTTGCAACAGGCGATCCAGAACGAGATCCCTTTGGATCCAAAAATAGTGGAGATAATGGGGAAACGTTTCTTAGAGGATCGAATACTCGCACCAGCAATCCTTAAAGATATGCTTATCCGATGGGAAGAAATTTTGAAAAAAGGACTGCCTGAAGATGAAATGACAGCCCTTATAAAGAAATATCCACCCCCATCCAACTGCACGTTCATTGATCCTCCGAAGATTAATCCCGAAGTCCAAGCGTCACTACAAGAACCAGTAATTAAACGCGATGAACGAATCCTTACAAAACAAACAAAAATCACTGCCTGCCTCTCGGCCGTTGGAAAAGCCTTCCTGAATATCATCGAGAATAAAGACGAAAAATTAAACACCCTTGAACTGCTAAGTGACGTTAGTCGATTATTGGCCGACCTACAACATACGGAATCTACTGTTAGGAAGAGCTTGATTGTGATAAACTTAAATACATCCTTCAAGGATATCTTAAGTGCCACCACAACCGATGAATGGTTGTTTGGAAAACAGCTGGAAGAAAAATTAAAATCCGCCAAAGCTCTAAAAAATTTGTGCAAGGATTTAAAACCAGCTCCCAAGATTCAAACAAACCGACCACCAAAAAACTCGAAGCTCCCGCCTCGTCGATCACTGGACAATCAGAAGAAATATCCATCGATGTTGAGCGGGAGGAAGGAACCAACGAATCATCGATATATAACTCACCATCGGGACAACAAGCAGGAATCCAAAAGACAAGAACGGAACTATCGACGGAAATAATAGAACCCGTAAGTACTGTGGCGGGGCGACTTACTTCCTTCATACACAACTGGAAAGAGATAACCTCTAACTCAATGATTTTGTCCTGGATAAGAGGCTACAAAATCCCCTTCGATTCACCGCCCCTTCAGACAAATTTACCTAACAATACGCAGGCATCTCATACAGAAAAAATAAAAATTACAAAATTAATCGAGGAAATTATTAAAAAGGGAGCTATCGTCCAGTGCGAACCGACTAAAGATCAGTTCCTTTCATCTATATTTCTGGTACCAAAACCTGACGGTAGCAAACGAATGATTTTAAATCTCAAAAGATTAAATCAATTCATGACAACGAAGCACTTCAACTAGAGGACCGAAAGAGGGTGATCAATCTTCTATACGAACATTTTTTCATGGCGACGATAGACCTGAAAGATGCATACTATACAGTCTCAATTGCAAAACCAGATAGAAAGTTTCCAAGATTTCAATTCGACGGAAAATTTTATGAATTTCCTTGCTTACCTTTTGGTCTCGCTACAGCGCCCTACGTATTTACCAAAGTGTTAAAACCAGTTATAACCAAATTGAGGAATCAAGGTTACCTTTCCGTAATATATCTAGATGACTTATTACTCATCGGAAAAAACTTTTCAGCGTGTAAAGAGAACGCTGATACCACACTTTCATTATTACAACAATTGGGCTTCATAATCAATAAAAAAAGTGTAAACTAATTCCGTCACAAAAATGCAAATACCTGGGATTCCTTTTTGATTCGATGAAAATGTCTATCGAACTTCTACATGAGAAAAAAGAAAAAGTTAAAAAATTAGTTGATAAATATCGCTCGATCAGCCGATGTAAGATTCGACATTTCGCCGAATTTATTGGGACTATAGTCGCAGTCTGCCCGGCAGTCAAATACGGATTTGGTCACACAAAACTGTTTGAAAGAGCTCGATACCTAGCTCTAAAAGAAAGTAACGGTTGCTACGATAAAATTATGTCGTTGCCTAAAAATCTCGAACCCGATTTCGCCTGGTGGAATAAAATTATAATGTCGTCATCAAACTCCATTAGAAGTCCAACATTTTGTCGTGAAATCTTCACCGATGCCTCATTATCAGGACGGGGAGTCTCCTACGGGACTAAAAGAACTCACGGATTTTGGAACTCGGATGAAAGAAAGATGCATATTAATGTGCTAGAACTAAAGACTGCCTTATTCGGTCTACAATGTTTTGCTGACGATCTAAACAATTGTGACGTATTACTGAGAATCGACAACACCACAGCTATATCTTACATTAATCGAATGGGAGGTGTTCGTTTTCAACAATTAAATAGATTAGCTAGAGCGATATGGAACTGGTGTGAAGAGAGAAACACTTGGATTTTCGCATCATTTATCAACACCAAAGAAAACGCTGAAGCAGATTTCGAATCACGTAGACTGGAACCAGAAACCGAATATGCCTTATCAAACGTAGCGTTCAGACAGATCTTTCGTACCTTTGGAGCCCCTGATGTCGACCTTTTTGCTACACGCGTCAACACCAAGTGCGAAAAATATGTTTCATGGCGTCGTGATCCTGGTAGCATTGGAGTGGATGCTTTCAGTATATCCTGGGAAAATTACTTTTTTTACGCCTTTCCACCTTTTATCGTAATTTCTTGAGTATTGCGAAAAATAAGACACGAAAAATCAACGGGTATCCTTGTAGTCCCGCAGTGGCCAACTCAAGCTTGGTACCCACTTTTCGAAGCTCTTCTAATTTATGATCCAATTTATTTCAAACCAAATAGGCAACTGCTAACTTCTTCGGAAGGAAAACCCCACCCGCTCTGGAAAAACAATATCCTGGTTGCCGGACTCTTATCCGGAAATCCTTCGAAAACAACAACGTTCCGAAAGAAGCAATCGAAATAATGATTTCTTCACTACACGAATCAACTCTCAAACAGTATGATGGATCATTGAAGAAATGGTGGGAACACTGCGTTGAAATGTCATCAAATCCGCTCAATGGCTCGGTCGAAAGCATATTATCACTACTTTCAAAAGAATTTGCAAAAGGAGCTTCCTACACGGAGAGAATTAAAAAGTAATTTTTGTCGTGAATTTCACGGTCAAAATTACCGTGATATATTTCAATGTGGTGACAAGTGAGAAAAGTATAATAATTCGTATACGACAAGTTTTTTTTAACTCACGTTACAGAAAATTTCAAATACGTAGCTAAAATTTTACTATACAAGAAGGGTAGCGCGCACGATAATTTTTACCGAGAGCACAATACATTTTCTTATAACACTCATTAAATTTTATAATAAATCTTAAAATAACTGTTATAAAGACGATACTTTTTTATAGACATTTTTTAAAGGCATAAAATAATAAAATGCACAGTAAAATTTCGCTGATATTATATATTTTTTAAATTTAAGTTTTGCGCATTTTGTTACACATAAAAATTTATTAGAAAATCTGGTAAAATTTTCTATCTGAAGAAGAAATTTTATTTTATTTTCGTGAAAATCTGTGTTTTACTCAGTAATAATAAGCGAAGTTTCAGGGTTGTCATCTGGTTACCGTTACTGCACGGTACTTTTTAACATTTAATTCTCTCCGTGTATGGTACGCTAAATTCCTTACGTTCGGCAATCTCCCTAATCATTGGTCCTGAAATAGGACAAGACTATAGGATAAAAAGATATTTCAAAGGAGTATCAGAATGTCGCCCGTCCAAAATATAATTATACGTGGAACCCGAAACTAGTATTAGACCACGCGGCAACTCTAATGGCAAATGAAGACATTCCGGTCGAAGCACTGTCAATGAAGCTTGTAACGTTACTTGCACTCGTAACTGGGCAGCGCATACAGACACTTTCACTTATTAAGATACCATATTTGGTACCTTAATACTCACGTCGTGAGACGTGAAGATTCTATACAAATCCTGATTTCGAACCCGATAAAAACAGCACGAATAAACAGAAAACAACCCGTCTTAAACATACCAATTTACAAAAATGATACAAGAATTTGTGCAGCAACCGCAATGGAGATATATCTAAAAAGAATTCAGGAATATCGAGAAACAACAAATCAATCACTATTCATTGGTGTTAAAAAACCATACAAAGCCGTTACGTCTCAAACGTTGAGTCGTTGGATTAAAATGATGTTAGGCAAAAGTGGTGTGGATACAAGAATTTTTTCCGCTCATAGTACGCGGCATGCTTCGACTTCAATTGCAAAAAATAAAGGGGTCAATATAGATAGCATAAGAAAAGCTGCCGGCTGGTCCGATCATTCCCAAACATTCGCCATGTTTTACGAGTTACCTGTTTGTAGTAACGAAGATGCCTTTGCTAAAGCGATATTAAATAATTAAGATTATTCAATAATACTTAAAGTTACAACTACAAGTTACTATTTTTATAACCAATTGTTGAATACTTAAACAGATAAACATAATTCCTGCCGAAAGAAAGCTTCAAACATCTATATAATGATCTCGAGGAAGAGGCGCGAAATACAATTTAATGATTAAACGAACTTACCTTAAGTGAAGTTCTATCATAATTGTATGTAGCGCCTCTTCCGAAGAGATCAGTCCCACCCATATAATCTCCCATCTCTATGAATAGAGATATACCCAAAATATTTCGGCAAAAATCTTTGAAGAAATGAAGAATCCCCATGGCAACCCAGTCAACAGGAGACAAAAAAGTTTCAGTTGACTTTAAACATGTGGTGATACTGGCGTGAAGTAGGGGGTACTACATAATGATCTCTTCGGAAGATGCGCTACATACAATTATGATAGAATTTCACTTAAGGTAAGTTCGTTTAATCATTAAATTCTGTTATACTCACACAGAGTCGTCGATGCTAGGTCCATAAAGTACAGAGTTTTCATCTAGAATGTCTAAAGCATCTTTTTGTGTTTGTCTACGTAAAATTCTTTCTTCTTTACTGTCATGCGCAGCTTGTTCCTCCGCTCTGCTTATTCGCAAATCGTCAACTGTACGCGCCTATTCATGAGAACTCGGCCCTCTACCGATCAGCATATCTTGCATAAAGGCCGACAAAGCAAAACAGCCTTCATTAAATGTACATCCCGCTACATGAGCTGCAATTTCCACAATGGTTGAGGTACCACTCATTGATTTTGGAGAAATTTTTCAAATAAGCTGGTTGAGACTCTCATTGTTGTTTGGAGTAAATCCTCCAAGACATCGTTGCAAAAGTGCGTCCTTGCTTAAATCCTCATAAATCGGTTTTATGGCTTTCAAAACACCAGTGGGAAATGCAGTGTAGCTGTGTTGAATGAATGCAGGGCATTTGCAGCTGCAGCTTTCTGCCGTTCACACCATGAGTCTTCGCCGCTCGGGCATTTCTCGTGCTGCGGATTCTCGTCCGTTGAGCTCCACGTTCCGTCATCTGAGACGGTCAATTCTGATGTATCTTGTAAATTATTTGCTTTACATGTTGCTTTTTTCACTTCTTTTACAGTCGAAGCAAAAAACGTGCTCGCAACATTTTCTATACTTTCACACATTTTATGCATATATGAATTATAGCATGGTTTCGATAGGAAATTACTAGCCAAATCCATTAGGCCGCAAAACTTATTACATCCGGCTAAACCTAAGCCTAACACTCGTATTACAAAAGCAAATCGATAATTCACATCGTATACACCAGAATCTATTCTTTCACTAGACGGAACATAGCGAGGCTGTTTACAATTTTACATGTAAATTTGACATTGAATCCAAGACCTTCTTTTTTGCATGATTGAAATGAAACTTTTCCATCACACTTTACGCACTTTACTAAAGTTGAAATCGTTGAAAAAACAAGAATAAAATCTATGATTCTATAATGTTTTTGAAGATCTTCTTCTACTTCCATAGAGGTACTTAGTTTTATTTTTTTCGACGACGCACTATTCGCTTCCACTTTGTCAGTCGTACGTTTATTTGGAGGTATTATTTTTACGGTCGGCACAACATTTTATTACTGTTCATCCGATCTTCTCTGCTATTTTTTTTTGGCATTTTACTAATAATAGTTATAAAGTCACAGCAACAATCAACAGCACAAAATGCACGAAAAAACAGCGAACATGAACGTAAACCAAAACGAAATTTTAGCGTCACATACGACTGCTCGGCACGGCGTACACCTTTAAACTGATCTGTATACTATGTCTCGAATATATACAAGGTTATTTTACATACATATGAAAACCCTTCTACGAAGAAACAAATTTAGGGATTATAATAGAGCACAAAAGCGCTTCAGGTAATCCCGCCTCGGCAACTGCCAGGCAGGTATAGAAAACCGGCCTGGAGCAACGGACGCTCAAATGCTCATAACTTTGCTAATTTTGCTCCGATCGACTTAATTTTGACACAATATTCTTGAAACGTTATACATTCATTAAAAAAAATGTTAAATGCAAAAAAAAATGTTTAACCTTACCCTGCCCTTAATGGATTTCCTCCAATCTATGGAAAAGAAAATCGAAAGCGAAGCAGAATTAATCTACAATATCACAGGAATAAAACGACGAGTTGTGAAAACAAGATTATTCGACGGATTAGGCTTTATAACAAAATCAACAACTGGTCATTTCGATGCAGACAATGCCCAAAGAATAAGCGGCCAGATAATTGGCCGTATCTGAGATACAGAAAACGACCAAACATGGTCGTTTTCTGTATCTCTTCTGTATCTTTCTCTTTAAAGACAAAGAGAAAACCTATAAATTCAGAAACCAACAATAGAAACGTTTAACCGAACCACGAATCGTCTTGCTGCAAACGAGAATTCCCTAATGCGTGCTCCATACAATAGCGCATCAATAACCATCGCGCGGTGGCCATCGATGGCTGCGGGTCATCCACACGATATCCACATTTGTTTCTTCATACGTCATTAGATTACTTCTACGATGACCGTAGAAGTAATCAGTGCTGCGGCAATTGAGACGTCTGAACTCTAGTACACTCAAACGCATAATGAACGATGGGCCAGCGTGTAGAGGACAGGTTTGTACGCAGTGGCGCGGGATGAATCACGTTGGCGTACGTTGGTTTTTTTGCCGGTTTTTCGATAGCACATCAAAGGATAGTGGTGGTACGCATAGAGCTAGTTTAAAAGGCATAATAAAATAATTACAGCACGGTCTGGTCACTTTAGTAATGGATACGATAACGAAATAAAAACACGATGAAAAAATAACTGCAATTAGCGTAATTGTAGAATCATTATTGAACGATATACGTTATCTAGTAACTTTTTTAGCAGGACTACTAAAGGGAATAGTTAATTCTACCATATTATTTCAGCTATGCAACTGACATCACATTTGAAAGAAGCGCAACTTCATTTTCGATAGGACTCAATTTTCCGACGTCAGTTGAACGCCACGAAATAAACGATTTTCTAAATCTCATAGAAATAGGCTCTTATTGTAGCAGAAGCACACTTGTTTTAGTTATAAAAATACCATTAATCGAAAATATCGAAATCGGCGTCGACCTTTACCCGTAGGCGAATAGAGAAAAATAACTTTCAATAATGGAAACATCTTCGAAATTTATCTCTCAATCAACTGGAACAAATCGGCGTTTCTATGTTTGTATGTTTGTTCGACGATAACTTGCGTGACGTTGATCCGATCTTCATGAAATTTTTTAGGCAAGTAGTTCATGCTAATGCAATTTTTAATTTCAAATATCAGCGAAATCGGTCAAGGGGTTGTAAAAATATAAGGGTTGTGAGGTATCATAAGGGAGCATTGAAACCGAGTGAAGCGAGGTTTTCGTAAACTAAAAATGTAAGAGACAGACAGACAGAAAGATAGAGTGACTTTTGCAGAAAAGAAGAGATTAGGCCGTCTTGCGAGGGTATTAGTGCGAAGAAAAAGAAATACAAAAATGTACAGACAGAAAAATTCTTTTGATATTAACTAGGTACGTCTATTTGATTGTTTTAAATTTGAATAAACTAGATTTTTCGTGAAATCAAATGTTTCCTATTGCATTCCAATATAAAAATTATTTATTCAAAATATATTTATTTATTCAAATCAAGATCTAATCAATTCGTCTAAAAACTACATATTTGATTTATTCCTAATAAATCTGTGATTTGGTTTCGTCTGGTAGTATAAGACAAAACAGACAGACGGAAAAATGACACATGATTCAGTCTCTTAAAAATCTCATGACTTTGTTTCCATTAGAAGGCTGTCGTAACATTCTATAGTTGAGAGAAATGGTTAGTCTTTCTACACATAAATAGTCGCGCCTCTTAATAAAAGACACGGTGATACCCCTATTTTTTTCTAAATAACAGCCTTGTTAGAGAAAACAAATTATTTAACTCTTCTTCGCCGCACTTTTATGTCACTGCACTTTTATTCATTTCTCCCATTCGTGAGATATATCTCGTTTTATCTTTATTCATTTAAGTTAAATCTAATCTTTATTTATTTAATTTAAATATATTTAATATTTAAAAAGAGTAGCTTGAACAAAGAAAAAAAATGTTTGAAACAAATAGGGTCATAGTAGGTCGCGAGACAAGGAAAAAACCTATTCAATTGAAATAAATCTTATTGAAATTAAATATTTTTTGGCAGTGTAATAAAAAAAAAGATAATGAAAACATAGTTGTTAATATAATCAATATAATAATAATAATAATAAGACATGGCGTAGGGAAGTTGGCGTGCCGACCGCCCGGGGGAGTGCAACAACACTCCCTCACAATAGCCACCGGCGTGCCAGGCTAACCACCCAGCACGCCGTAAACTAAGTTACGAATCAGCCTAGTCGGGCCCCCCTACAACCGGTCTCTCTCGGATGGGGACCATGGATTAGTTGGAAGGGGCACCCGGATCGAATCCATGGCAACGGCCACGATTCGAAATCGGCGCTTCGAGTGGACGAAGGAACTCAAGATGGACCTCATCCGCTGCTGGAGGGATAGCAGGCCGTCGCGGTGGGGCTATATGACGAGGTTGCAAACTTTGTGGAGCCAAGTGCAACCAGAGCTTGCACACCTCTCGCAACAACATCTGCAAGACCAGACAGCCTGCCTGCGACGGCAAGGTTATAATCTCCTTTTATTACCACCGCGGCTGTCCGGCAGGCGCTCTTCGCTGCATTCTGCACGGAGCTCTGCTAGCCGGCCGCCGGCTCGATCCTCCCGGCAGTCGGATCTCCCCCGTTGGCGCGTCGCTTTGACAGAGGACTGGGGAACAAGGAGGGAGAGAATCACTGGGAAATTTTCTCTTCAGCCTGGTTGCCTAGCAGCGGCAAATGAGTCCCTTGCAGTAACAATTCCCGAGGCTGCTGATCTCTTCAGCTTAAACTGGGCTGTGTATCACGCTGCTGTTTAGGCTAAGACTCGGCGGCGCGTTGCACAGCTCCAGAATAACACGGGATGCCTGCGGAGGCAGTCATCCTGTGTTTATTGTATGATAGATTTCATTACGGCGGGGAGGGCGTTTAGCTCGAGAATCCGACAAATCAGCTCGGAACTGAAATTCCGTCACCACACATTGAACAAAGCTATCCTTCTCCTTGTGAAGGAACGCTACGTGGGAAAGGTGCGGAACCTGGGGGTTGCGAATCAATCTCTAGAGAGGCGGCTGGGTCGGGCGTTAGACAACGCCCTCTTTTACTCTGACCCACGCCGCTGCTTCTAGCCACCTGCGCCTGCCCCAGACAAAGCGCCATTAGGTGTTCAGATGGAGCGGTTTTGGGGAGAGTTGTATGGTGAGGAGGGTTATTTTGATAAAACACTCCAGCTCTGGGGCGGTTCATCGCGTTTTACCGGCAACAGCCGAGTCAGCGTGGCGACTGTTTTCCAGTCACGCGGGTGGAGGGGGGGGGGGGGGGGGGGGTGGAGACGGCGCTGAGTGGCATGAGGAACCACGCCGCTCCCGGATCGGATGGGGTCAACATCTTCTGGTGGAATAAATTCACGTGTATCCATACCCATCTGGCCCACATCTTTTCGTCGTTCATCGACGGGACGGTGCCAATCACTGCGTGGCTGACAGAGGGAAGGACGGTGTTACTCCCCAAAAAAGAGAATCTATCTCGTCCGGAGAACTACCGCCCGATAACGTGTCTGAATACGCTCTGCCAGATCTTTACCAAGATACTCTATGAGCGTGTTCTGCGCGAGATCGAGCCTGCGTGGAGGGAGATACACGAGCAAAAGGGATCCAAGAGAGGGCTGAGAGGTTGTAAAGAGAACTTGCTGGTGGACCGCTGCATCAGGCAAGACGCGATCCAGCATAAGCGTAATAGACTACCGGAAGGCGTTTGACATTGTCTGTCACAGACTGATCAATCACACACTCGAACGTCTTTCGGTGAGTCCTTACATCGTGGGATACATTGAGCAACTCATGCCGCTCTAGAAGACACGCTTCACAGTTAAAACTAGCGGAGGTAACGTGTCGACCGGAGTGGTAGGGTACAGGAGGGGGATTATCCAGGGAGATTCTCTTAGCCCCCTCCTCTTTTACGTCTCACTATTACCCCTATCCGTCGCCTTACGGGCTGCACGCGGGTACGAAGCAGGGGCCCCCGGGAAGTGTGGGCACGGGGTCACCCATTTATTCTATATGGACAACTTCAAGCTACACGCCTCGGGGAAGTGGGGCCTCAAGCTCCTCTTGAACATCGTAGCGACGTACACGCGTGCGGTTGGTAAGTATGGGCTTCGAGTTGGACAAGTGCGCTGTTCTTCATCTCAGGAGAGGGAGAGTAGAGGGTATGACGGCTGATGTCCGGCTGGTGGACGGGCGCGTCTTTAAAAACTTGAACGCCGGAGGGTCTTTTCGCTACCTTGGCGGATCTGGAAATCAGATCTGTCTGGGAGAAACAAGATCACCTCCACCAATATGCTCGCTATACCGGCCCTACTCTACTCATTTGGCATCGTCAAATGGCATAGAGACGAACACAGCTGGACATCGGCACGCGCAAGATCATGAACATCCAACGGACCTTGTACCCTCGATCTTCCACCCCGCGCCTGTATATGCCGCGTCAGAGCGGAGGGCGTGGGCTCTTGTGATTAGAGTGAATTCATGACCGCATCGTCCTCGGTCTAGCATGCGATGCAATAACGAGCTCGGACCCACTCCTGGAGATTGTGCACCAGCATGAGCTTCGTGGAGTCGGGTCATTTCTTTATAAGGCGGCAGATCGTGCGGCAGAGGGGCTCGGCTTGGAGTTTCGCCGGCGCCGGCACTGGCGCGGAGCCTTGCCAATAGACTACGTCGCTCGGTTGCCCAAGTCCCGACGTCGGCATCGGGACTTGGGCCGTCGTCTTTTCCTTCTTGCGGTCAGCTGGACTGATGTCTGAGATCGACGGGTTCATCTGCGCCTACCAAGACGGGGTTATCAACACCCTGGTCTATCGCAACCGCGTTATGGGTCAGCCTCTGCCGACCACTTTGTGTCGTCTATGCAAACAATCGCCGGAGACACTAATGCATCTACTGTCGGCCTGCCCGGTATATGCAGTCTCCGGCCATATCCATGGTCATAACGCGACCCTAAGGGTGTTATATTACTATCTACGACACTCTTATGGGATAGACCGGGAGCCCATGTCGCTTTATTTGCCAGGAGATATTGAGTCCGTTGTTGTGAGCGAGAGGTGCAAGATTTATTGGAACTTCTCGTTCGCGACCATCGGGCCGCTTCAAGCAAATAAGCCTGATGTTGTCCTCTTCGATTTCGACGAGAAGACCATTTGCGTCATTGAGTTCTCGGCCCTAACGTCGGTTTCTATCTTCCGTGGTTTGGGCTGACCGTTCATCTGCCAGTCAGTCAGTCAGGACATATCCTTTTATAGATATAGACTAGCTTCCGCCCGTAGCTTCACCCGTGTTGAATTTGGCCCATAGAAACTTTATTAGAAGTTGCACCCCGCATTAGGGATTGTTTTTAAAAAGCCCAAAATATGCATTTTATTATTTGTTTTGAAGAATATTTATACCGAGTTTTAAGTTGATACATGCAAGGACTACAATTTTCCATGCAACCTCTTACATCCCATTTTACCTTCTTAGGGGTTGACTTTCGAAAAATCCTTTCTTAGTAGGAGATTATATAAGAAAAGGAAACTATTGTCCAAATCTCACGTTTCTATCTTCAACGGTCTAGGCAGTGCGTTGATCTGTCAGTCTGTCAGTCGGTCAGGATATATCCTCTTATAGATATAGATTTATGTCAAGTTTCATATCAGTCGACCCGTAAAATAATTGATTTCCATAAAAGATTTAACCTGCCTTTTAACCCGGAAAATGGGGTTGCATTGAAAAATATCGGAACACGTGTTTAATTATTTTCTCCGAAGACCATTTGTACCAAGTTTCAAGTTTCCATAAAAAATATCTTGTGTCCATACAAACTTCGATGCCTTTCTTCACCCCAAAAATGGAGTTTCTTCACCCCAAAAATGGAGTGTTTAATTATTTCCCTCAAAGACTATTTGTGCCACGTTTCAAGTCCATCGACCCAAGGATTTTTTTCCATACAAACTTCAACACTATTTTTCACGTCTTAATCGGGGTTGTTTCGGAAAATGCTCAATCATGTGTTTAATTATTTTCTTCAAAGATTTTCAAGTCAATTGGCCTAATAGAATAAAATGTTCCACACAAACATTAATAACCTGTTTTACCCCTTTAGGAGTCGAATATCACAAATTGCTTTCTTAGTGTGTGTTTACATCATGAAAGGAAACTACGGTCGAAATTTTACGCTTTTATCTTCAGTGGTTTTGGCTGTGCGTTGATCTGTCAGTCAGTCAGTCAAGGCATGTCCTTTTATAGATATAGATCGATAGATGACACTCGGAGTGAAGACGCAGCGCCTGATACTTTACTTCTCAAAGTACGTTAATTAGTTTATGAGATATGAGGGAAAAACATGAACGTACGTATAATACATAAACATCCTCCCTTCTTTTTTGGTAGTCGGGTAAAAACGGAACATCGCGAGGTCTTAGTTCGAGGCGAACTACTAATAATAATAAATCGTGAACATCGGGAGTATTTATCGCTCACCTCGATAAATAATTAAAACCGAAAAGACAAGTAATACGATTCGAGGCACTGTGCTAAGTGACCACGGATATACAGGGTGGACCATTTAACGTGACCACCCCAAATATCTCCGTTGCCTTTAGAGTGACGAAAAAAATGTCAAGAGGTAATTTGATTGATTTCGAAGGGCTGATACAGTGGTGAAAAATTCATTTTTGTGGAGGTCATAGTTTTTGCGTTCTCAAGGTCATCAATGGTTTTTTATTCATTTTGCGTGCCCCCGTAACCCCCCCCCCCCCTTCGATCCGCCCTTGCCTGATACCAAATTGCCTACGATACATTGTAAACAATCCGCCGTATGATACACAACGTAATGATGCAGATGTTTCGAAATAAACAATATTTTTAAGAGGGATATGAATGGAAAATTATTCATCTTTTTACTACTGATCGTATGGTGAGAATGACAATTATTTGTGATAACCCCCTCTTCCCCCAGTTTGTTAATTAATAGCATCTGTAAACAGCAAGCAGGGGTACTCGAGTTTTGAGACAGTAAAATATAAATGCACTGCAACCTCTCTAATCGGCACAGTCGCGGGATCGGCGCCGCATCACACTTGCAAACATAGAGGTTGCGCATCGTCCACTCAAGCCGACTTTGCGTAGCTGGCGTAGCGGATAACAGTACCCCTCCACTCCCACTCTCATTGTCTGGCATGCTTCGAGTCGTACACTATGGCCGGGCGCTTCTCCCACCATGTGCTATGCCGATTGATATTCGGCCTAATAAATAAAATCAGCCTAGTGGGAGGCTGATTTTATTTATGGAGTTGCCGTTTGGAGAGATTACAGTGTATGTAGCGACGGCTATGTGCACGTTACGTAGCGGCGCCATGTTGTCGACTGTGTGTCGTGGTTTGCTTAAGGCAGAACACCACTGTGACCCCCTGTTTTTTTGCCATTTTTCAAGAATTTTTTTTTGTGGAAAAAAAAAGAGATATTCGAAAAAAAAAATTTTTGTTTGGTTCGTTGTTTATTGAAGATACATAAAAAAAAAATTTCAAATTTTTCACGCCCCGTGGTGACGCTGGGGAAGCTCCCGCGTCAAGTACTGTTGCCTCTGCAGTGGTTCGCGGCACGCAGCGGAACTCTCTTCAAAGTCGATCTGAAAAAAAATACCGAGTGTTTTCGTTAATAATATGATATTTTGAAGAGAAGTACATAGGGATTTGAAAAAATATTGATTTTTTAAAAATAGGCACGCTTTTGAAATTAAAGGACGATTTTCGAGCAAAATTTCTCGTCGAAAATAGGCTATAACTTTTTTTATTATTGAGATATCGAAAAAATCCTATGTACTTCTTTAGATAATCTAGTTTTATTGATGCAGTCCAAATTTGAAGTCGATCGGATAAAAATTGCTCGAGTTCTGCTGCGTGCCGCACTCAAAAAAGTGGTTTTGAGAAAAACGCGTTCAAAGTTTTAGGTTTGTTAATTTATGCGATAAATTGGAAAAAAAATTTTTTACCTTTAATCAGCGATGCCGGCACCATATAGCTGGCCTTCAAGAAGCAAATGATTGTCCCTAGCATCTTTTCTCGAACTTGTAGAGGCTCTTCTTGCCTCTTTTGCAGCGTCTGTGAGCGAGCGCTCCGCCAGCTCGATCCGCGCTGCGTCGGTTTCAACGCAAAAATTGAAACAATTTGGGCCGATAGTTATCCCCAACGTCTCCAAAACTTTCATGAGGCTTCTCAGGCCATCATTGAATAATAATACCGCGATATCAGCTGCAATATCGACGATTTTTTTGCTCCCGGACTGACACTTGGGGGCTATTGCCCAAACTGTTTTGTTGTAGCTTTCGTTGTTGTTTTGCGTGAAGCCGCCCAAACAACGCTGCAGCAAATCGTCTCTGCTCAAATTTTCGAAGACTGGCGTAATTGCCTCCAATACTTCCTCAGGAAGAGGCGGCTTATGGCGATATTCAGAAATATTACCGCTTGCGACCGTTCGCTGCCACGAACACCACGACTCGGCTCCCTCTGGGCAATCGTCATGTTGTGGCTCACTATCTGTGGATATTTTATGTTTGATAGTTGCCCAAATTGCCTTCCTCATTTTTTCAACATCATCGCTGTTCCTCCGAATAGCCAAGCCGTAATATGTGCTCAACTCGTCAATCAATTTTCCGGTGAGCTTTCCTCTGCCAGACAATCCTTTTTGTTTTTTCACGATTTCGCGGAGGCGCGTCCCCATACGTTTTTGGACATGATCGATGCACTCTTTTCTTTTATCTCGAAACCGTCGTATGGATCGCTATTCGATATGCCCGACCCTGAGGCGCGCAGCTGCGCGGGACCCCGAGTGTCACGGAGCGCTGCACCGCTCCACAAAATATTCAATATCTCCGAAAATAATTATTTTTTCGACCTGGGTCCAACGGCATCTTAATCTTAAATGTATTTTAGATTTTTCTAGATGGTTCTCAAAAAATCGATTTTTTGAAGCCGTCACAGTGGTGTTGTCCCTTAAATCGCTCCGAGCATACGCCGGTCTCAATATTTTGTCTCGCATGTCTCAAGTCGAGGCGCGCGTTGCACTCTGCATGATCCGTACACGTTTTTATTTTTATCTTCTTTTCAGCAAATTTTTTGTTTTTTTTGTACACAGGCCTGTTTAGACGAGCCATACTGATGTCAGGATCTGCCTTGAGTTCGGACGCTATTGGTAAAGCTCCTCTTCAGATCACCAAACAGGTGAGTGCATGAGAGTAACTATACTGCCCGAAAATCTTTACATTAAACGATAAGATAGAGATTTTCTTAATTGTATTATTTTTCAAATAGATTCTATAATTGTGTTCTCTTTTATTAGATTGCTTATGATATTCGATTTTACCGTAACATTAGCGAGTTGAAAACAAAAAAAAAGACGACCGGTCGGCCGATGTACTTAGAAAAAAGTGTATCCAAGAATTACCATGGAATTTATAATATAATTTAATGGTACGTGATGCATTTATTTTCTGATTACATTCAATAGATCTACCGATACTGATGGACGGGCGGTCGGGGTTCGGCTCCAGCGGTACTTCGAGTTAAGCAGCGTTGCGCATGTCCGATACTCGAAGCGGTGACCGCTCAGCCGTGCACCGACTAGCGCATCAATCAGTAAGCAGAAGGCCAATACTTCTGAGACCTTGGTATAGATACTTGAGTGAAAGTCTGTGCATCAGAGAATCAGAAGAATATGGGGCGGTCTATACCGGTACGGGTTTTCCACAGTTTCCCCGTGTTAAAAATATTGACTATCGCGAAAAGCTCGTCATATGTATATTAAAAAAAAAAGAAAGGCGTCCCTAGGCATCTCGTTATTTTTTTCATGCTATTCAGTCGTCTCAGACTTCTTGACGCGTGTGTATCGGTTCTATTTATCTCCAAATACAATTCGTTTTGTTCACCATTTTCCCTCGTGTAAACCGATTTATTCCTGGTCACCTTCAACAGGTTATGGGCCCAGTAGCATCGGGTGGTGAATATTTTCGTGTTTTGAGATTTATTACGACAACGAATTGATAAAACGTAGACCGAGTCTAGATATAATCTCCCGCCTCGTGCAAAAGTGAGAAACCCCAGTTAGAGACGATGGAAAACGAACTCGTGAAAATAGCGCATCTGAAGGGATCTGAAAATTGGGCCTCCTGGAAATTTCAAGTTCGTGTTACACTAAATGCCAGCGGTGCCTGGAAAGTAGTAAACGGAGAGATAGCAAAACCCGTGACACAGGCTGGTGCGAGCGCAGCGGCTGAGGTGATTTACGAGACGAAACTCGCCGAGTGGGAGAAAGCCGATCGTATCGGGCAAAAAGCAATCGGCACGACCGTTGGACCTCAGGCACTCTTACGCATCATCAATCTGGAAAGCGCCGCGGAGATGTGGACGAAATTAAAGTCAGTTTATGAGCTTAAATCTGAAGCAAGCGTCCACATGCTTCAACAGATGTGGTACAGCGCTACAATGGGATCCGGAGATACTATCTCGTCGCATATCGCAAAATTAGAGGATATTGCGCATAAACTCGACGTCGTGGGCGAAAAAGTATCCGACACCATGATTATTACTAAAATTCTGATGACATTGCCTCGTAGCTACGATCATTTTGTGAGTGCATGGGAGTCTGCAGCCTCAGCGGAGAGAACCCTCGCGAATCTCACGTCTAGACTCACCATCGAAGAGATGAGGAACGGTGTGGGAGGAGAGTCTTTGGAGAACAGGGCCTTGGTCGCGAACCAAGCTCAGAAAAAATCCGAACGAGGAAGAGGACGAGGACGAGGTCAGTCGAGACCAGGAAAATGTCATGCCTGCGCTAAGCCTGGACATTGGGCAAGAGAATGTCCTGACAAGAAGAAAAATACATCCGGAGAGTCAAGCCACAGTAAGCCGAAGGGAGATGCCCTCATTGTAGAGACTCTAGCAACCTCGACAGAGCAGGGAGACTACGAGACCGTGTGGCGTTTGGACTCAGGTGCCAGCGATCATATGTCTACACAACGCAGCTGGTTCATCAATTTTCAAACCCTCGAAGAAGAGATACCAGTGAGAATTGGCGACGGGAAATTTATTTCTGCGACAGGGAAAGGCGACATTAACGTTCTCGCGTTCGATGGTTGTTCCTGGAATGAAAAACATCTGTCGAATGTATTATTCGTACCACAGTTGAAATATAATCTCTTCTCCGTTGGAGCCGCGCTCGATAAGGGTTTGGAGCTGCAATCGGACGACAGGAAATGCGAGCTGAAAAAGGACGGAAAGACAATCCTCATAGGAGAGCGATATGGTAAGCTATTTCGGATGAAGCTGAAAATCGTCTCTGAGGAAGATACTGTCGAGGCGAATGCAGCAGCGGTCTCGTTTCGTGACTGGCACGAGCGATTGGTACATCAGAACGTAAGGTATGTCAAGAGCTTCTTAAAAAAAAAGGGCGTTGAAGCATCGGTCGATGAAGATTTTTTTTGTGAGTCGTGCGTCGTAGGAAAAATGCACCGCACCCCGTTCCCGAAGAGTACGACGAAAGCAAGCGAACCTGGAGAGCTCGTGCACGCGGACTTGTGCGGCCCAATGCAGGAATGCTCGATTGGAGATTCACGCTTTTTCTTCCTACTAAAGGACAATTTTTATCATGTGCGAACGGTATTCTTCCTCAAACAGAAATCTGAGGCGAAGAATTGTCTTCGTGTTTTCTTCGAGAGGTGCGAGAAAATCATACCACGCGGCGTCAGAACCCTGAGAACGGATAATGGCCTTGAATTTATCAACTCGGAGGTACGCGAACTCACGGACAGTCTCGGCTTACGACACGAAAAGACAGTTCCCTATAGTCCAGAGCAGAACGGAGCAGCTGAACGCGAGAACCGAACGGTCATTGAAGCAGCAAGGACGCTACTTTTCGCGAAGAAACTCGGCACGAGACTGTGGGCTGAGGCTGTGAACACTGTTGTTCACGTTCTAAACAGGACGGGACCGAGCACTGTGAAAGAAGTTACGCCCTACGAATTGTGGCACGGAAAACCTCCCGACGTCAGCTACTTGCGAACTTTTGGAGAAGAAGTTTTTACGCACATTCCAAAAGAGAAAAGGCGTAAATGGGATCCGAAAGTCGAACAGGGATTGTTGGTCGGATTTGATGAGGAAACAAAAAGATACCGCGTCTGGTTCGAACGAGAAAATCAAATCCGAGTCTGCAGAGACGTCAAGTTCTCGGGACGACGAGACAACAAAGAAAGCACGGAAGATTATACTCTTCTTGTAATACCAAAAGAAGAAGATGCAACGAGGGATGCAGGAGCACCGGTCAACATGGAAGAGTCGGAGCAAGCCGAAGAGAATGAAGCGGTTCCGGACAAAGAAGAAATTCAAGACGAACAAGAGGCTGCTCCAGAGCATAATGATATTCCCCAAGCGGATCGGGCAACAACTTTTCGATGGTTACCTTTCGATTATAATCTGAGAAATAGAGACACGATCCGTGTGTCTTCGTCTCAGGAGAAGGCAACAGACGATTGATTCTCGCCATATATATCGACGACGGATTGATCGCCTCAGCAGACGAAAAAAGGATAACAAATCTATTGCAAGAGTTGCAAAAAGAATACGAAGTAAAGACCGACGTGGCGAACATGTTCCTCGGATTACAGATAGAACAAGAATCAAGCGGTGCTGTATTCCTTCATCAAGAGGCCTATACAAAACGAGTCCTCGAGCGCTTTAGAATGGAGAACGCGAACCCGGTGACTATACCGGCGGATAAACAACACGAATCGGACGATGCAGCGGGATCGAGCAGCAAGGAAGCCGCAAACGCGCCGTATCGACAAGCAATCGTAAGTTTGATGTACTCTTCTGTGGCCACAAGGCCAGACATCACGTACGCTGTCAACAAAGCTAGCCAGTACCTCGAGAAACCATCGAAGGCTAACTGGAACAACGTAAAAAGAATCCTCAAATATCTCAAGGGCACAGCACGTTATGGCCTGTACTTCGACAGTGGGAGCGACGACAAAATCCTCGCCTTCAGCGACTCCGATTACGCCGGAGATATCGAGACCAGGAGGTCTACTACAGGCTACGTTCTCAAACTTGGATCGTCGACAATTACGTGGAAATCACAGCGGCAAAGTACCGTAACGCTTTCGACAACTGAGGCGGAATATGTTGCAGCTTGTCACGCAGCAAAGGAATTAGTCTGGATTAAAATACTTTTCCGAGAACTAACGCCTACACCGCAGACCAGCGTACTCTGTATTGACAATCAGAGTGCACTTCGACTAATTAAAAACCCGGAGTTCCACAAAAGAAGCAAGCACATCGATATCAAATACCATTTTATTCGTGAGATGTATGCATCGAAGGAATTCGCTTTAGAGTACATCCCGACGAATGAACAACAAGCGGACATACTTACGAAGCCCCTTGCCAGGAACGCATTCGAACAACAACGAAATATGCTACGTGTACTCGACAAGTCAAACATAGTTTAAAAAAAAAAAAGGAAGGACTTTTCGCTATATCAAAGTGGGAGTGTTAAAAATATTGACTATCGCGAAAAGCTCGTCATATGTATATTCAAAAAAAAAGAAAGGCGTTCCTAGGCATCTCGTTATTTTTTTCATGCTATTCAGTCGTCTCAGACTTCTTGACGCGTGTGTATCGTTTCTATTTATCTCCAAATACATTTTATTCGTTTTGTTCACCATTTTCCCTCGTGTAAACCGATTTATTCCTGGTCACCTTTAACACCCCGTATCCTCAGCAAATACGGTATAGTGTAGCTTAACCCCTTGACTATCAGTGTCACACATATAGGCAGAAAAAAGTCGTGCCACTTTTGTGTCATGACACGTATGTGGGCATTTGAAAAAAAATACATGTTTTTTTACATCGATTTGACTGTAATTTGGTAAATTATCGTTTTTGACGTCGCTGAATCCGAATCTGAAATCGGTTCCCAAAATTCGAAATGGCGGATCCAATATGGCGGATGGAAGTTATAAAAATAGTTTGATTCCGACGAAAGTAAGTACCTTATGGTTTTCGAGGTTGCTGAATCCGAATCTGAAATCGGATTTCCAAAATTCAAAATGGCATGTCCAATATGGCGGGCGCTAATTCGAAAAATAGTTTGATTCCGCCGAAACTGAGTACGTGATGGTTTTTGAGGTCGCTGAATCCGAATCTGAAATCGAATTTCTAAAATTCGAAATGGCGGATTCAATATGGCGGGAGAAAATTTGAAAAGTAGTTGGATTTCGACAAAAATTTATATCTTTAGATGTTTGTGGTCGCGAATTTCGAATTTGAGCCCTGACTCTAAGTATCTGAAGCTCGGATACATTATGACGAATAAAAATTTAGCAAATCATTTATGACAAATGATCCATAGTGAAAAATGTAAAAGAATATTTTTTTGGTTTCATATTCCGCTCTCTGCCGAACCCAGAGTCACGAATCGAGGACGTGGTGGTTGTCGATTCCGATATTGTATTGGGAGTACAAATTAATTCGGTCCGTTTTTTTGTGCTAAAAAATCCATTTATTTCAAAATAACAGGTATGAATGGATTAATTAAAGTATTGTCCATCGCTGGCTACTACTTTTTCCCACCTCTCAGGCAATTTTCGAATTCCATCTCGAAAAAAATCTCGTCTTTTGAGGCAATTTTCCGTCTTTTGAGGCAAAATCCAAGTTTTGAGCCAATTTTCGATTTCTGCGAAAGAAGTGAACCGGTGACCTGCTAAATTCTGCTCCATCCGTCAGAACAACGAGTAATCAGAAGGAGCAATGTCCGGAGAATACGGTGGGTGCGGTAAAATATCCCATTTGAGCGTTTTCAAATATTTTTTTACGACTTTTGCGACATGAGGCCGAGCGTTGTCATGCAGAAGAATAATTTTGTCATGTCTTTACTCGTATTCCGGCCGTTTTTCTCGTAATGCACGGCTCAAACGAATCAATTGTAGTCTATACCGATTGCCCGTAATGGAATCGCCAGGTTGTAGCAGGTCATTGGCTCATTTGGCTGTTCAGGGCGAGGCTTGTCTTCAATGCTGATATCACCGTTCTTAAAGCGTCGAAACCATTCCCTACATGATTTATCAGTTGGAGCATCATCACCATAAACTTCAACAAGCATTTGATGCGCTTCAGCTGCACTTTTCTTCCAATTAAAGCAGAAAAATAAAACTTCCCGCAAATGCTGCTTAGTTAACACAAAATTTGACATATTCAACACAGTAAAAAAACAAGGTTTTTAATGGAACTCAAAGCGATATAAACTGAATGTTATTGACAGATGTCTAACCTCTCTGAAACCACCGAAATCAGCTGTCATTATGAAACATTCATAACAGCCAGAGCCATCTCTTGAAAACGGACCGAATTGATTTGTACTCCCAATATTTTTTTGTACTTTTTGTATTAAAAATTTTTTGTTTTGCTTTTTGTATTAAACATTTTTTTTGTACTTTTTGTATTTTTAAATTTTATGGTGCTTTTTATTTTTTTAATTTGTTTTTACTATTCATACCTTTCATTTTGTTTCGTATTTTTTGTATTCCAATTTTTTTTGTATTTTTGGAATTACAAAAATTTTTGTGATTTTTTTATTTTTTCCATTTCTTATTATTTTTATTTCGATTTTGATTCGATTCATTTTTTTTGTTTTCTGTATTTATTGTTTTTTTCTTTCATTTTTCATGTTCTTAGAATTTTTGTATTCAACAATTTTTAATGTTCAGTAATTTCTCGCTAGATATTTATATTTTTTACATTATTTTTTATATTATGTTCGATATTTTGTCCAACTTCTTCGAAATTTTTATTCTAACACAAATGTGGCACAAAAATCTCATTTTGCCTGACTGCTAAAGGGTTAAGAAATCTGTGGACGCAACGGAACGTTAGGTTGGATTAGAGAACTGTAAGTAGGAAAGGGTTCAATTGGGAAGGGTAATACGTAAAAATCCGTAAGAGTGTACGTTGGAACTTAGGAAATAATATATAGTACATAAATACTATTATCAAATAACACTGTACATTAAACAGATCGTTAAATTTAATGCAATATTTTTGCATGAACAACAATGAAAAAGCCAATTTACTCTCATCAGAATGGCAGTGTAGCAATCGAAAGCACCATTTAGACACCGTGTTTCCATTGCTCGAGGTTCCTTGGAGCACAGTCTTTTCTATCGAAAGCAAACCTGGAAGAAAGTTCCCGCAACTTAAATCGACTAATTTACATCGCCTCGCACTATGCGAAATATAAATCATAGTTATTTTTTTTCTGTTACATCTTTCACCATCATCCAATGCCGAAAGGTCGCTCACGCGTTAAACTGTCCGACCAAGAATGACAACGATTTGGCCCTCTGTCTTCGGAATCGCGATCTCGATGTTCTGCTCAACGTGAAGATCGCAAAACCACGATACGTGCCGGCTTACGCACCACTAATCGATCGTGCCGTTTTGCCGCGAAAGCCACTTGCGCTGATGCAGAACGCGCAACTCTTCGGGAGGTTCGTTGTATAATAACCTTCGTTGTAAAATTTGTATGCCCTCTTAGATTTTTACGTTCCCACTCCTGTCCTTCCATGTACCCTATCCTTGTCACTTGGCTATTTCTAGTTCTCAAGAGACTCGTCAGAATTTTGCCCACCGATACTTATTCCCAATGCACTCCTATATCTTACGGAGTTTTCGTTGTGTTATCACCGGACACTTGATATAACTATCCCCTGCTCAGTAGGTGGTGAGCAAACCAGTATGTCGCTATCATGAAGTTATCAGCCCAGACCCACGCGACCTAGCATAGGAGATCGCAAAAAGTTCCCACATACTGCACTGTCGGTATTTTTATTCGTGTTTTTGTTACAAACGTTCTTTTTTTTCGTATTTTCCGATTCAACAATACATCGAAATCAACAGTTTTGATCTGATGTACGGTGTCGCCGAATCCGAGAAACATCATCTATTGTCGCCGATAGACGCTCTGCACGGTATGCTCGATCAAGAGCGCGACAATGTTCTCAGGGACTATGCCAAGGTAATAAAAAAGATATATAATTATATCTGACTGGATTACAATAGTTTGTAATCATATCGAAGTGTTTGCCCACTGAAGCAATTCATGAAAATTTAGATATAGATACGAAATTGTGTGTTTACATAGAGGCAGATATTACTTATTTGGTAGAATTTTCATATTTTTTTATGCGCGCTCGTAAACAACTCTTTCACCTCCCGCGGTTACCGAGTTTTTGGCTGAAAGGACTCTAAGATCATCTCATTTCCGAGATTGAGAAATAATAAAATAACTTAAGTTTGCGCACCAATCAATTCGAGTATCCGATAACCGTAATAAATAATAATATTAGGTGGTTGCAATGAAAGCCGTTGTTCAGCTGTATGAATCGCTAGGTGTTTTATACTTTAGTACGGACAGATGTCGCTTATACCACCTTGATGTACGGCTTTGTGCCACTAACTTCTAGCAAAAATACGCCACATTTGGTTGAGACACTTACCTCGAACGAGCAGATAAAAAATAAACCGTAAAAAATTGTTCTTCCAATGTGTACTACTGCATTACTTCGATTTGGAAAAAATGCCGCTGAAACTCATTGATCGCTTACACCGACTTATGGTGAGTCCGCACCATCCAAAACTATGCGTAGAGATCGGTTTCGACGAGTCAAAAGTGGCGATTATGACCCTTATAACGAGCAACGACTAGGCCAGCTGAAAAAAATTGAAATCGAAGTCAAATTGAAATTATTGCTAGATGAAAAGTCTTCTGCAATATTTGGATCGGCTGAATTGGCTAAAGAACTCAATGTTCATAGTCAGAGTCAACAGTATGCCGACATTTGCAGGCCATGGAGGAAGACGATGGGAAAATAAAGAAAATGGCTGCCACGCGAGCTGAGCGAGAAAGCCATTGTAAGTCCACTAAACATCGCCATTTTTTTTTGCGAGGCACAAAGAAAATGATTCTTTTGGCGTGTTGTAGCTAGGGATGAAATATGGATATATTTCGATAACTCTAAATGCAGAAAATCATAGGTTTATCCTAGTCAACCATCAATATCGATGCTGAAACGGAATATCCATAGTAACAAAGCCATGCTATGTACCTAGTGGGATATGGAGGAAGTAGTCTTTTATGAGCTCTTTAAACCCAAGGACCGTCATTACTGAACATTATCATCAGCAGTTGGGCGTTTGAACGATAACTAAATTGAAAAAGGCCGTTAGCAGCATAAAGTCGCAAAAAATTGACACTGCTGCACTATAACGCTCGGTCCCACGTTGCATTGGCGATGAAATAAACACTGATGGAACTGGAATGGGAAGTTCCCCCTCATGCAGCATATTTTGCGGATCTTGCCCCAAATGATTATGACTTGTTCCGGTTGATGTAGCACGCTTTAAAAAGTACACGCTTCCATAATTACGAGTAAGTCCAAATTTGGGTAGACGAGTGGATAGCGTCGAAAGACTGGACATTCTTTCAATGTGAGATTCACATTTTGCAAGTGAGGTCGACGAAAGTAGTAACATCCGAAAAAAAGTAATTTTGATTAATGGAATTCAACAAGTTTTTGTAAAATAAATGATTAGAAACCATAAACAAACATTACGGGTTTCAATGCAACCATCTAATACATTGGATATAGTGAATTATAATAATCATGAGACAAACACAGAGTGGAGATTCAGTTGGAATGCCCCAGGGAAGAATATACAATAGTTGCGGGATGATAAGGAGATGGATGCCTGAAAAGAAGTAAGTTGATTATTGACTTGACCTGATAAAATTCGATCACGATGAATTGATGGTATACTCATCAGACTTTTGAAGCACAGGTTGCGTGGGAGGACGAATATCTCTGCGCAATCAACCGTAATTTGGCGATTTGGCTGCTAGGTTGCATTCTTATTTTACTAAGGAGCGATGATACTTTTATGATACTGTAATACAGCAAAGTAATCGGATTTACGTGGTTTCTAATATGACAAATTACAGAAGGTTTAACTTTTTTCGGTTTAAGTATCCGGGGTGTCCTATGTGCTCCTTTAGTAGGTAATCTGCATTATCTCTACAATACGAGGATCTCTAACTATCAAAAATTAATAACTTAGCGCAGGCACAACATCCCTGTCGGTCTTAGATTTATAATAGTTTACTTCATTAGGACTGGTCGAGTTTACTTTTATACGCGTCTGTCGACTATTTCACTCGATCACCTTTGACAACGCTTGATATTCTTCACCTGACACAATTAGTAGGTTAATTGAGCGCTGCGCGTAGGACCGGCGGAACCATCTTAATACTTTGTGTTGTTGTGGTAACGCCCAAGGGGGTGAGTAAAGCGTTGACATTAAAGGAGCGCAACTTATTATTTTTCTATCACAGTATACAGATTTAGAATACATATAAATAATTAACAATCCACATATTTATGTATGAACATCTCCATTATCTCAATAATTTTAATTATTACTGAAACAAGTTCTATTTTATTTCATTGTATTCGCCTTTCTTCTCACAATCGCATCAGGCAACACACGAACTGGAACCGGAACTCGCACTCACCAAAATTCTGGACCATTACGGCGACTTTAAGGAGGGTTATACGGGCGAGTATACAATAAAAAATCGCGATCTCGTACTCGATGCACTTTCGGACAGCGGTACCGTAGCGCCTCTCATGATGGTCGCTGATCTACACTCTCGCGCTAATCCAAAGAGTTACATGTACGTTTTCTCACATCCAAAAGCCACGCAGGACTATACCCGAGTGAGTAAACTTTTACGCCTTTATTTTTTTTCATGTTGTGTGAACGATATTCGGCGCGTCGAAAAAAAACCGATGTATTTTTAGCTTTCAATGTTGCTTCGAATACCCTCATGGACTTTTCCGTTTCGACCCGATTTATTTTTACCCAACACTATTCCCTTCATTATTTCCAGTTCCTGTGAGACTCCTCTCCCTCCACAGTATACTGCTCATAGCGACTCTCTCTTAATGCATTACCGCATTGCATTTGCACGCGGTCACGGGAAGAGTATAGAAAACCTGGGTCGACACAGGCGCCTATATTTATCCAAGTTCCAGTTGCGTTGTTATCCGAAACTCCGAGTAAAACTGCGTCATTCAGTAGTTAGCATGCAAGTTAGTGCAAGGCCAAGCGCCCCCCCCCCATCCGAGTGTTGAGCCCGCCTAGCCTGGCATAACATGGGATATGCGAGTATCGGAGTTCGCTAGAGCGACAAACCCACCGCCCATTCACTACCGTCCGTTAAGAAGCACACATACACACACAAACACACACACATACACACACGCACGCACACACCCACACACACACACACACACGATGTCATTAAAATGTGACCAAATTCGAAAAAAATAAATTCCGCTTTCTATTTATAAGCCATCAAGTATAATAATACTTTCAATTAGTATTAATTCAATTGAAATTAATTAATCAGAGAAAAAAAAAATATATATATATATGTAGAAGAGAAACGATAGGCCGATTAGGGTAAGTGGCATGCGGAACTATGATTGCGACATTAACAGAAGAAGAAAAAGAAGGAGAGGAAGATCAGTCACATTACGGATCGGACGGTCGCACCGGAAACCACTCTCTACAGACAAATAACCAGATTAAAAAAAACGGAATACACTTAACTCTAACTACTTAGTCTTGCGTATCTTGTTCTTGCATTACTCGAGATGATGTTCACAAGACTCAGGAGAAGGCCGATAGCGAGTCACGGGAGGGTGCAAATGTCCTTTCGGCTGGCTCTCTGACACACACACACACACACACACACACACACACACACACACCCACACACACGCACACTGATTGGATCAAATAAACTTCGTTTATTATAAAAACGGGTGCTCCTTTTCATTCTTAACTCGATTATTATATATGGTGTATCTTCTCCTACATACAACATATCGCGCCCCTGTTTTTCACTAGTTATTACAAGTTTAAAGCCCAAACAAAAAACTCTTTATTAACACACTGCTACCTCGACAGTGATCATCTGCTGCGAATGTCATTATGCCGTTTTGTACGAATTCTCATAAGGAGACGTCCATTAATTACGTGAGCTCCAAATGGGGGGGGGTCTGGAAAAATCTCACCAAATCCCATTTAGGGGAGGGGAGGTCAACGAAAATCTCACGTCAACTTTGTAATTCAGAAAATTTACTATAATAACATTTTGTAAGTTACACGGTGTAAATATGAACAACTTAAGGCCTAAACCATTCTAGAAGGGAAAATATTTTAAGAAAACAAGAATAATAACACCATTGTAATTGCTTTATTATACACTACCCCAAAAAATGGAAGGAACAGAAAATTTCTTAAATTTTTTTAGTAATTTTTAAGCGCTATATCTTTGTGAAAAATGATCATATCGAGATGAAAAAGAAACATTTTGGAGCTTTAAGTTTCTAGTTTTGATATATTTTTGCAAAAAAATTTTGTGAGCTACGGTTATCGCGCAATCATAAGACATAGCACAAGACAAAGATTATCCAAATTTTTTTTTTTTCAAGAGTCCACGCGCTCGGGAAAATATTTTTCAGTTAAATCAATGCATAACTCAGTTAGCTTGTTTATTCAGCCTCAGTTGTTTTTTTGTTGGTCTCTCTACGTCAATATTTTGCTGAGATATCTGACTTTGAATGAAAAAGGATCCTTTTGTCTTTGATCATCGATATCTCAGCAACCCCAGATCGCACAGGGAATTAAAGGGTAGTTTTGAAAACTTTAATACATTTCCTACAAGACCACTTCATTGATTTTTGAGAACATTTTTTTCACCCTTAACATTAATTTGAAATACGTACAAAAAAACGACTTTTTATGGTTCTTCAGTAAATGAACCACTGCTTAACAAATATTGATGGAAATACTAATATTGCCAGGTTTTTTTCAGCTTTATGTACCCCTAATAGCCATGTGCATTTTTTTATTGATCCATTGAACCGTTTTTCCGCACCGATTTATTTTTACAAAAATTCAATCGTAAAACTTGAATTCGTAAAACAAAGTTTTACAAAACAATTAAAGGGACAAGTGTATTGTTCCTAAACATGGTGTAATCATCATCAAAATGAAACGACCAATTTTTTTCGACTTTTTCACAACTTTTCACTGGTTACTTGTTAAATTTGAGAAAAAAAATCGAAAAATTTTAGGAAACAGTACTGACTCATATTAGACACGATTCGGACTTTGCGTACCATAATTTCACTCATCTTTAATTCCATTAAAAGGGGCCAGTCCACTTTGAAAATTTCAAAAAATCGATTTTTTTTACTGTTTTCGAAAGTACATACATTCAGAAATATTGTGTCAAAATTTTATGAAAATCCGAGCTCTCTAAGTATTTTTTTTTACCTGAACGTCAGGACCTCATTTCGTCTACCTGAGCGTATAGCGCGCTCGGCCGACCCATCGGCCACAAACATCCTTCTGCTCTTTCTGAGGAAGTACAGGAAGTTTTAAAACCTATTTACGAGGATCTCACAAAAACAGAACTGCTCGAAAGATGTTTAGGTGGCCATACGCAAAACAATAATGAAAGTTTTAACAACTGCGTTTGGAATATGACACCTAAACACATGTTCAACGGCAGAAAAATCATAGACATTGCCTGCAAAGTTTCCGCGTGTGTCTTTAATGAAGGATTTCGTCCAGTGCTTAAAATAATGGAAATAATGGGCGTCAAACTCGGCCCGATCGCCATCGGATTCGCCGACAATCACGATGACGAGCGTGTTCGCTCTGCAAACCGCCGCAGTTCTGAGTGCTCAAAAGAGACCAGAACCAAACGAAAGTAAGCAAGACTTGAAGAAATCGACGACAATCAGAAGGAATTTTGTACGGTGCAGGAATTGCCGATTGAGTTTAGGTAACAGTTTTTCATAGTATAAACTTCAAACGCGTTTTTCTCGAAACAACGTTTTTAAAATCTAGCTCCATCGTATCTCTAAAACTAATAAACCGATTCTCTTGAAATTTGAACCACATATTGTCAACATGATTCGCAACAAGATGACCCTCGATGGTTTTAAAATTTTGATTTTTACTCTTTTTTGCGAAAAACTGCGAAAAAAACGCGTTTTTTTTTACTTTTTTCGTTTTTCATCTGCCATTTTTTTATTTTTTGATAAAACTTTATATCCGAGGGTCATTTTGTAGCTGGTGTCATACTGAATCTAATGGACTTTGATTTTTTTGTTTCAGACAAGCCGTTGCCGAGTTGTGATGGAGCTACCTAGCCCACCTATTTTTGAGGCGTTACGTTAAACTATAGTTTTTGTACTTAAAAATGAATAAAAATGAATAAAATTTTTTTTTTTAAATGTATTTCAAGACTTTATTCATCAAGCCCAACAACTTTTATATTCATATCTTTTATAAAATCCTCAAAAAAAAAAATCGCGAAAATAGCCTTTTTTTCGTGGCTCCAAAGTGGACTGGCCCCTTAATTAAAAGTTGATATCCCCAAGTTGTATTCACTACTCGATCTGCGAAACTTTATGCGATTAATTATCGATATTTCTACAAAGGTTATTAGTGTTACAGAAAACATTTTTTTCAAAACTCATCTTTTTCGGAAGAAAATATGAGTCAGTATTGTCTCCTGAAATATTTGACAAAAAAAAACAATTTTTTTTTATTTTTCAAATTTTTTTTCTCAAATTTAATAACTACCTAGTGCGAAATTGTGAAAAAAATCGAAAAAAAATAGTCATTTTGATGATGATTACACGATATATACACTTGTTCCTTTAATTGTTTTGTAAAACTTTGATCAATTGGTCTGGAAAAACGGTTCGATGGATAAATTTTAGAATTTATAGGGCGATTGGGGGTACATTAAACTGAAAAAAAACCTGGCAACATTAGTCTTTCCAACAATATTTGTAAAGTAGTGGTAGATTTACTGAAAAACCATCAAAAGTAATTTTTATTGTACGTTTATCAAACTAATGTTAAGGGTGAAAAAAAATGTTTTCAAAAATCAATGAAAACGTCTTGTAGGAAATTTATTAAAGTTTTCAAAACTGCCCTTTAATTCCCTGTTCGATCAGTGGTTGCTGAGATATCGATGATCAAAGACAAAAGGATCCTTTTTCATACAGAGTAGGATATCTCAGCAAAAAATTGACGTAGAGAGACCAACAAAAAAAAACAAATTGAAGCTGAATGAACAAGCTAACTGACCTATGCATTAAATTAACTGAACATTTTTTTCGAGCCTGTGACCCTTGAAAAAATAATGAAAAGAATTGGAAAATGTTTGTCTTGAGCTATTTCTTATGATTACGCGATAACCATAGCTCACAATTTTTTTTGCCACAAGATCTTAAAACTAGAAACTTGAAGCTTCTAAATGCTTTTTTTTTCATCTCGATACGACGATTTTTCACACAGATACAGCGTTTCAAAAAACACTAAAAACATTGAAGAAATTTTCTGTTCCTTTAATTTTTAGGAATAGTGTATTGGTATAAATCAGACTTATTAGGGTATTTCTGGATGGACCGTCGGTTAAAAAGTTAGTCCATAATGGGCGAATCGTGCATTTACGAGTCTAGATCATGGCGTAGGGGAGAGTGGGGCACATTGTGTCACGGGGCCGCATGCGGTTTCTCGGAGGTTTGTAGCTTGTAAAATCCGAAATTTTTTGTACTGGCCCATGATTTATATTAAGTTTCGGCTAGCCTAAAAGAAAGTCATGAAAGCTCATGAAGAATTATTAAGAGTCCAAAATTAATTAGAGCCTCGAAAAAAAAAATCGCTTGCCGGGAAAACGTCAAATATTGTGGGGCAATTGTGTGGAGCACAATGTGTCATCGAGCTGTTGAACACAATGAGCCGACTCCCAATATTATTAGCAAATAATACCCGTTGTGAAATTATCGGTATGTATGAAAATCTGTTATCTATGTTAGGAAAATATAAGAGTTTCAACCGGCTCATTATACCCTACGTTTCGCAGCACTTGACACACTGTACCCACCTATCTGACACATTGTACCCCACCCGTAGGGCACAATGAGCCAATCCTCAAATTTTTTCGAACCGATTATTTTAGGATTTTTAATATTTTTGCAAAAAATATGGTAGCTACATTGTACACCCAATGTCTATAAAATCGGTTATGACCTTTTTTTCTAATCAGACTACTTTGGTAAGAGTAAAAATTCGATTAAGAAAAGTGACACACTGTGCCCCACCTTCCCCTACATGATCTAGTAATTCTACAAATAAGTAATTAATAATAAATTATCACTTCGAAATGTTAATTTTCTTCTTATTCCCCATCTTGCGGCCGCAGCCGACTTTCTCCTCTGTATCGTATTCATCATGTCATGTCTGCCGTGGGCATAGAGAAACTGTGGAAAACCTATACCGTGGGTTGGGGTTACTTCGATAAAAATTTCGTTTTGGTTTTAAATTCAAATTGGGAAGTTCCTGAAGCCGACCGAAAGTTTTTTTTACGGTTGGCAAGCCTGAATGTCTCTTTATATCATCACTCAGATGCAGCATGAACGAATGTGTTTAAGTGACCGTGAAAATATAAAAAACGTAAACAATGTATTTAAACTATTCTTTATGCTCGAATAACTTCAAAAATAACAAGTTGAGTGTTGCAATGACATGTATTTGGTAAGAATAACCTTGTCAGATGTTTACCAAATTACACCATTACGCTTTGTTGTGTGGCATATCCTCAGAAACATATTTTATGGGCCGCAGTTGTTTCGTTGAGTTGTCTTTGATCGCTTAGACGGGGTAACATTGATCATTGATTAAATTCACCCCACGTATTATCTTTATTGCTAGTCTTGGAGTATTCTCAATATTCTCAGTCGTGGCAAAAAAACGTGCAAGTTTGCCAAATAATGGAATAAGAATCTTTACTAGCGTAAGGTTTCAAATCAGCTGGAAGTAAAACAAGATTCACGAGAATTAAAGGAGATGTATCTGAAATCGATAACATCGATATAGTATCGTTCTTGCCGAAACCTATCGATAAAAATTATTATGTTGAATTCCCATTTAAAATTAATGTTGCAGAATTATAAGTGAAGAAATGTTCCTAATGAACAATTTGATCTCTTTTCGTGATTTAGATTACCTAAGTAGACAAAAGTCTATTGCCTACCTTACAACCTTTTTTTCTAGTTTTTGAATGTTTCGAAGTTTATGAATGTATTACCGCATAAATAATTATAAAATACCAGTTGTTTATCAATAAAGTTGATTTTGAAAAGGAAATGTGTAATATTTGTTCGATCAAAGTAACCTCAAAACAATAAAAATCCTTGCAACTTTCGATCCCGTTGACCGTGTTATTTTCTTCTTTAGGAAAAATGCTCCTTCTCTGATTTTACTTCATTTACTTTATTTTACTTCCGTTTCTCATTAAGAAAAAGGCGGGTATCAAAGTAACCCCACTCTCAGTATAACTTTGATCACGACTAATTATTTCTGCGAACAAATACGAATGTCGTATTTGTTCGCAACGTTTTTAAAAACGTTTACAAACGTTTTTATTCGATTCGGGTGTAAATTGGGTACATGTATTGATTCTACCCTTGCAGATTAGAGCATGTGCGGGTCAAATATTATATTGTATTTCTGAATCAATTTCTCTGTAGTGTGATGATTAATGTTTATTTTATGTACGGATATTCTGCTTTTTAAAACGGATATCTTAACGATATAAAGCATTTAAAACATAGGAACGCCTTCACCTTTGCTTTGATGGTTTTCCTTTTGACGAGTCTAGATAAGCTTGCGGCTCAAAAAGCTAGTCGATTTTCCATATTTTTCTCCGATGAAAGTTTCGGCCTCGGGATCTTACAATTAATACATAGTCTTGCTATCCTCAGTTTTTTTGTATTGAAAAATATTGATAAATAAGATATTATTATTTAGACAAAATGCCCCCGCTGCTGCATGGCCAATCGGTTTAGGTGTTACTCGCAACTAGTCTCATCTGAAATAAAAAAAAACAAAAAATGGAATTTTTGTATACTAATGAAACTTTCGTGTGAACGGATATTTTTTTTTAATTTTGAAAATTACGGAAATGGCGACCTGTAGAAAAAAAATATGTTTTCGACAAAAAACAACTTTAATCGCGTTATTAACAAATGGATACATACATTAAAAAATCATCTGGTCATTCGAATGAAAATATTACAAGCTATGCTCTGCCCAAATTTGAATTGAATCTGACAATTCACTTTAACACGAAAGGAACGCAAAGAAAAAAGGATAGTAAAATCTATATTTTCTGTATAAATTTTTGGTATGAATTTAGAAGTCTGTCTTTCTGGAAATTTCGAAATATCTTTGTTATTTTTTTGAAAACTGAAAATTATTTCTTTCTAAAAGTGTTTTTTTAACAAATTAATTGTTTAAATGACAATAGTGACAAAACGATGCATTTTACAGAAAAAAAGTTTGAAATGAAAAACGCTCCTTTATGAATTTACAACAAAAAGGGTTTCATTCATTTTTTCCAAACTCTGTTAGTAATAAAGTTATAAGCAACGACAGTTTTAATGAGGGACGGCGATAAATCGCTATGTGACGGATGACGAAATAAACATTCGTTGTTTATATCTTCATTACTAATAGAGTAAGCAAAGAAATGAAAAGCACCTTATTGTGAATTAAAACAGGATCCTTTTCCATTTAATGCTTCTTCTAAAATGCCTCATTTCATTACGATCAACATTTTAATAATTAAATTGTAAGACAGTGGCTTGGCGTATAGACTACTCGAGTGGAAAATACAACTCATCACCGTCTAGCCCTGAGCTAGTAAAATTATATTTTAACTCGCCACTAGCTAGCCGTTTTAGCTAATAACTGTCTAACCTTGTAACGCTTTCGTCGTCTAGTGGCTGGATACAGAAAATTAGGTGGTGACTAGATAGAAAACAAATATTTCGCAGCTGTATAATATTTCTTCTCCAGATAACGTGCAAAAATTTGTTTTCACGTTATTTATATCGCGGCGTAATTTTATGATGTTCTTCCTCAATAGCCAAGGCTGGTTACGATATTTACACTGTAAATATATTAACTGATTAATTTGAAATTATATCAGAAAAAAACGCTTACGTGTGAGGTGGTCTCGACCCCAGTACCTCTGGGTGATAAATCCACTGAGGCAGTTCTACTTACAAGGAAACCGTTTCCGGTATCCCCCTTCGATTTCGTTCATTTGTGGATATGTTATTCTTCATCGAAATCTAAGAGACACGTATTTTTTTTATCGGAGAAACAATTTTATCGGAAAAACAGTTTTAAGGGGTGGAACTCACCCTCAAAGTTGGGCACCCTCCGAGTGACTTTTGCAGTTTCGCATAGTTCCAATCAAGATATTCGAATGAAACCAATTCGAGAACAATGCTTATGGCGAATAATGAAACATGCGCCTTTTCCAGTTTCGAGGGGGTGAATAGGGGTAAAATTATAGGGCTTGAAAGTAAAAAAATTCGTGTAACTCGAAAACTTTTTTTTTCATCTCGATGAAACCAATTGCATTCGAAAGAGCTGGAAAAAGTAGAAGATACGGGTTTTAGCGTTTTTCGGCATAAATCCTTTTGAGAGGTTTATTTCGAAAGGGAATAGCCGCAATTAATTCGTGTTGGCTAGATTCTGGCGAGATACTCACTTGAGAATTTTGTTAATTCGCAACGCCATCTGAAACTTAAGTTGGCTAGCCAGCCATGAGTCATTCGCTAGATGATAGTACACATAGTCACATAACCTCACTTTGTTACTCGTAACCATGGTTGGCTAGTCCAGCACGGCCTACTTATTCGGTGGCATTTTTATTGCAACGCAGCGACATCTCTAGAGAAAATCGATTGGGCAGTAAATAGACAAGGACTGGATAAAAAAAAATATTTCAAATATTACTAGCTCATAGCGAGGCAGTCATTAGTCAGTTCGTATAAGCTCAATTGGGCGAGCCAGTTACTAGTACGTAACTCAGACAGGCTAGCATAATTTCTACTCGGGAACGCATAATGCTCGGTCCCCTAAATTTTGGCTGCACCTCGCAACTTAACTTTGTATGCCTCGCCATTTTCTTCATACTGTGTTGTTTGCCATATTTGATCGCTGCAGTTGCTAAATTGTCGTCTACACCATACCGACATAGTCCGCCGTCTCCGAAAATTATCGTCTACACGATACCGAAATAGTTTGTTTGTTATTTAGAAAATTATCGGATGAACGCATTTCGAAACTGAATATGAAGAACGAAGACGGTTTCATCAATAATTATTCAAAAATCTGAAAAATTCATACGTCAGCCTTAGAACCTGGACGGTATGGTCATGAAAAACATAGCTTTATTTACAAATGATGAAATAAATGCTGGAAAAAAATATGTTTTCAAGAGGAGTACTTTCCTAACCTATATAAACCTTTTGAAGCAGCACTAGTACTCCCAGTAAGCTCCGCCGACTGTGAGAGGAATTTCCCTGCCATGAGGTGGATAAAAACGTGGCGTAGAAGTACAATGTTTCAGGAATGGCTTTCTCATATGTAACTGCTGAACATAGATAATGGTTGTAAAATATATGAAATGCCCTTCAAAACTGTTAAAAATGATCGCTTGTTTTATCATATTAAAAATTTTGATTTATCTAAAAATATTTTTTATTTGAATTTACACACCGGTTTTAATTTTATTTTTCCAGTTCAGGTGAACAAGGTGAACAAAAAGAGAAATAACTTTTTATAAAATAGCCAAGCAGGTTTACTAGAAATGTTGTAAACAAAATTGTTAAACCTTGGGAATAATATTTTTCTAAGTGTTTTTCTTTTATTTCAACAATCATATTACTAATATAACAAAAAAATTGTATCACTATTATATAAAAGTACAACGTAAGTACCACACAAGTACACTGGAAATGGTGTGCAGCGACTTGGCGTACATGGTTAAGACAAAAAGCTCGACGGAGGATCTCAACTACTCAACTTGCAGGTTAAGAAAACATAAACTGCGGTCTATATGGTGTGCACGCCAAGTCGTTGCATACGATTTCCACCGTACGTATGTCGTACACACGTTGTACTTTTTTATGACGGTGACGGAAATTATTGTTATAATAGTAATATGATTTTGAAAATAACAATAAAATATTGGGTGAAGTAAAAAATTCTGAGCGTTTTCCGCGAGATGTCTTTAGTGAGTCATATCTCACGATGTATACATCGCATCGGGTCATACTATACGGCGATTTAAAGGTGACATTACGCTTCAAAAACGTTCTTTGACAGTTTTGTGTTTGATGAAGCCAGTTGTGTGTTACAGCGTTCCAAGATGGAGGTAAAAAAAGAGAAAATTCGATGCATTCTTCAGTACCACTACGACCAAGGTGAAAAGGCAGAGCAGGCGGCCACAAAAATGCTTGCTGTTTAAGGACCCACTACAGTATTGAATGCAAAGCGGTGGTATCCAACGATTCCATTCATGCAAAGCAGTGGTATCCGTATGCAAAGCGGTGGTTCCAACGATTCCGTTCTGGTAATATGGACGTCGACGATGAGGCACGCTCTGGTAGGCCAATCGTCGAAAATGTCGATAAAATCATGGAAATCGCGAGTCGGACCGGCATGTGAGCACTTATTCCATTGCCCAGGAACTGAAGATTAGCCAGAAAACCGTTTGGAACCTTTTGAATAAGGCTGGTCTCAAGAAGAAGTTCGGTGTATGGGTGCCACACGAATCGACGCAAAAGAACCTTTTGGACCGAATTGATGTCTACGATTTCTTTGCTGAAACGTAACGAAATCGACCCATTTTTTAAGCGGATGGTGACTGGCGATAAAAAATGGATCACATACGAGAACAACAGTCGATAAAGATTGTGGTCCAATCGCGGTGAGCCGGCCTAAACGATCGCCAAGCCCGAATTAACGGCCAAGAAGGTTTTGCTGTACGGTTGGTGGGATTGGAAGGGAATCATCCACTATGAGCTGCTCCCATCGGGCTAAACACTTAATTCGGACCTCTACTGTCAACAACTAACCAGATTGAAGCAGGCGATCGACCAGCAGCGGCCAGAATTGGCCAACAGGAAGGGTGTTGTGTTCCATCAAGACAACGCCAGGCCGTACACATCTTCTATCGCACCCGCCGTATAGTCCAGACTTGGCACCAAGCGATTATCACCTTTTCAAGCATTTGCAAAATTTTCTTGATGGTACAAAACTGGCCTCAAGACAGGCTTGTGAAAATGAGCTGGTCAAGTTTTTTACCAATAGGGACGAGGACTTCTTCAATCGCGGAATTATGAAATTGCCTTCAAAATGGACAAAAGTTATCGAACAAAACGGCGCATATTTGATCTAAATCGGATAATCCTAACTATGTTAATTTCATCGTCGAAATAAAGCGAAAAAACGCTCAGAACTTTTTACTTCACCTAATATTTAGAAAAATATTATTCCTATGTTTGATAATAATGATAATGTTTTAGGAGGTATCTATTATTTCCAGGCGTTCTTTTTTTACTTTTTCAAAGTTTTTAAATGGGATAAAATGCTACTTTTTTCATTCGTTGTTTATCAGAAAGTGTGCAAACTAAAAATTTTTTAAATGGTGTATACATATAACAGTAGTAATACCAGTGGAACAAGTGTTTGAAGCAAATGGATTTTACGCCATGCACCAGTAGTTATAGCAGGTTCGTCGCAAATATTGCATGTCAACGTATTTTGTGGAAAATAAAATTGTACAACTTTCTCGAATTCTTATGGTTTTGTATCTGTATGGAAGTAGAACAATATATGCAAAATTAGTTGACATCTGTATTAAATATTCCGAATGAACCTACGGGCCAATTTTGTCCGCGACTGAAACAAATAATGTAAGAAACCTTATAAGATATTTCTATTGATTTCGAAATCTGGAAAATTAATAACTGATCACTTCAAGCGTTGGATTCAAGAAGTATACATCCCTAATACTGGTTAAAAAATCCGTACTATTTCTCGATCCTTGGAACGGTTTATGCTCGGTCGAATTTCGGGAAATCCATATACAGGGAAAAATGTTGAAATTTAAACTATTTCTGCAGATAAATAATATGCACTAATTATTCCTGTATATACATCCTACATGCGAACAATACTTGTAGGTACAACGGGAACGATACACGCCCTGAATGTACATATATGAATTATGTATGTGGAAGAACTTTATAAAACATTTTTCTGATTTCGTAATATTATTTGAGGTTTGTAAATTAAGTAATGAGACTGATTTTTTCAATTTCTTTATTCGAATAGAATTATAATTCACTATTGTCGCCTGTAAAATATCTTCCTTGGGAAGCTACACAGAGTGGCCCAAAATGACGGTCCTTGAAGTGATTTTACAATTTCGGGAAGCAGAAAAAGTTACCAGGACTCAAGTCAGGGGAATAAGCAGGCCACTAGAATATTTTTACTAGCCAAAAATTCGTTCATTGAAATTGCTGTGTGTTGTTCTCGATGTTTGGTCTCACACGCATGACTCTTTTTCGAAGCTTTTCAAAAGCTTTTCCGTAAAAGTTTTGATCGACCGTTTGGCCTTGAGGCACAAATAAGAACTTCATCGGTTCTTGAAGATAAAGGTCTCCTGCTACGTGGTTCATCTTCAATCCACTCACTATCTTCTGAAAATACCTTAAACCAACCAAAAACCTGGGCCCTTGACAAAACACTGTCTTCGTAGACCTGCTGAAGTTTTGTAAGTTCTCCGTTACATTGTGCCTAAGTTTGAAGCAAGACCTGATAGCACACCGTTGCTCGAAATTGATGTCACTCATTTTGCGAACGCATTAAAAAAAACTGTTTTACGAAAAAAAATCACTACGGACAACCAAATGACTCTAGCGAGTTCAAACTCGTGCTGAGGGCGTATCACATTTTCACCTGCCGCCCCTGCAAGACCCGCGTCCCAAGTGTTGTCAGATCGAACGCTACGTTGCCAGTCTCATTACGTAATTTACACACCTTGTATGATGGCGATGTTAACCTGGATTTGAGGAACAATATTGTTAAACTACAATTTCTTACACATAACCAATTTTCTTCCCTACGGTTTACAAACCCTCTTATACATGCGCAGCACTAAAGCGGTTAGATGAAAATAAGACCATTAGAATTCGAAAACCCCAAACAATTTCCTTTTCCAAGGAATGCATTGACATGCAATATTTGCGGCAAAACTTTCTTTTAATTTATTTGATACAAACAATTTTTCACGAGTACTACTGTCCCCATACGTATAATCCATGAAAAAATCTGTAGCTTCCCGTGCGGAAATTGAGATCAGGCTTTGATCGGGTCCATCTCAATTTTCCCAAACTTTATTAAGACTCTAGTCTTAAGGCTCACATTGGCCACCAGTGACCGGTCACACTTTGCTACCGAGGGCCATTGAAGGCCAAAGAACTAGAGCCTTTAAAATACCCTCATAAAAACTATTGCAGTCATATGCGTGTGTGTGCACTGTGAAAAATACATCTGTTATTTCAATAAGTTTTAGGCTAGGACTACTGTCGCATATTTTTACAAGTGTGATCCTGCGATTATGCAATGAGCAAACCAAAATATAATTATACTTATAAAAGGTGACTCAATATGACCTGACATTATAAATTGCGCGCCATTTTTTTTTTGCGGCGAACATAGAGTACTCTCTGACAACTGGCATCAGGAAGATTGAGGTTTAGTCATGAAATTAGGAAGATTGAGGTGTGACGTCCCCGGAGATTAATTTTCACCTTGAGAAAAAGGGGGGAAACAAAAGAAAAAACTCACAAGGAAACCGTTTCCGGTGTCCCCCTCCGATTTCGTTTATTTTTGGATATGTTATTCTTCATCGAAATTAAAGAGGCACGTATTTTTTTTGATCGGCGGAAAACAGTTTTAAGGGGTGAAACTCACTCTCAAAGTTGGGCACCCTCCAAGTGACTCTTGCAGTTTCGCATAGTTTCAATCAAGATATTCGAATGAAACCAATTCGAGAAGAATGCTTCTGGCGAATAATGAAAAATGCGCCTTTTCCAGTTCCGAGAGGGTGAATAGGGGTAAATCTATAGGGGTTGAAAGTAAAAAATTTCGTGTAACTCGGAAACTTTTTTTTTATCTCGATGAAACCAATTACATTCGAGAGAGCTTGAAAAAGTAGAAGATACGGGTTTTTGCGTTTTTCGAAAAAAAACATTTTGGGGGTGACTACCCCATTATAATACCGTTTCCGGTGTTCCCCTCCGATTTCGTTCATTTTTGGATATGTTATTCTTCATCAAAATATAAGAGGCAAAATAGTTTTAAGGGGTGAAGCTCACCTTCAAAGTGTCTTTTGCAGTTTTGCACATTTTCATTCAAGATATTTGAATGAAACAAATTCGAGGATAATGCTTATGGCGAATAATAAAAAATGCGCTTCCAGCAATTCCAAGGGGACGAATTGGTAGAAATTTATACGGGTTGAAAGTCGAAAATTTTTCAAAAATCGATTTTTTTCATTCTATCAAAACCATCTAAATTTAATAGAGTTACACAACGTAGAAGATACCTGTTTTTGAATTTTCTGGAAAAACATCGTCCCGATTTTGTTCCGTTTGATCGATGGTGTTTTTCATCGAAATTGACGTGACGCAAATCGTTCACTCTCATTGCGAATGACTCAAAATAGACGTATTCCTATTTCGACGGCATACATTTTTAGACACCTTTGCGGGTTAAAAGGTTAACAATTATAAACTATAAACACGATTCGTTTTAGTATAATGAATTGATTTGCATTCGAAAATACGACGAAGCTTACAGTGGTATACCGTTTTACGTTCCTTCGAAAACCTTTTTTTACCGGTGAATGATGCCGAGGTATACGTACGCAACCGAATTTCCATTCAAATCGTATTATGTTTAAATATTACGAAGCTATTTTTATCTGACAATTAACAATCTTAATCGCAGCTGTAACAAAACATTTCGCCATTTGCTTTTTACATTACTTCTTTTAAATTTTACTATTTAAAAAAACAGTTACTGCTTTTTGTTTTTATGTTGAAGTTCAACCTAGCTAGCAGATATCATAAGAACTCGTTTTCCAAATATTACTTTGTCCCGAAAATGGCTAGACAGTGCAGTGATAGATGCATGAAGTTGACGTCGAACAACCGTCGTAATATTCCCGATATAAATATTTTTATATAGAAGCAAGTGAAGGTCATTATTATCTTATCTCGCCGACTTGTTTGTCTCGCACAATGTGGATCATGAGTAACACATATGCCAAGTGCATTACAGTTGCTTATTAAATGCCGTGAAAGAACGTTGGAACGCAATAAATACGTAAATCTTGCTATTCGCGACATTATCCATCATATTACACACATGAAGAACTTGTCGTGGTCAGTTTAGTGGGTATCATCATAGTGTGCACTATAAATCGATTTTCATCGATCTCAAAGGTAGTATGCATAAAAATTTTCCTACTACTTCAAGTAATTATTTATTAAAAAGTGAAGGGCATTGAATGTTTCCTTATGTTGAAGATGAGGGTCAACCCAATGAATGTTATACAACTACTTCTGACAACATTTGAAGCAATGAATCTTCTTCAATCGCCCATAAATGATGCGGAAATACAATTGAAAAATAGTTTTGAAAGTATATTATTAAATGCAATGGAAGAGTATACTGGCGTCGAAATGGTGGAGGATCACTCCCTAGATTTTGAAGATCCATATGAAAATATAGAAATGCAAATTGTAGAAGATGAAGAATGGGCAAATGCTATTCATGAACCGAAACTACCGTCGGGCGCATGCTCAAGGGATGATAAAGATTTGTCTTACGAATACAAGTCGAGAGCAGTTGATTACTGAAGGTCGGGGAAAAAAAAATTAACCATCGAGAGTGTTAGACAGAAGTTCAAAAAAGTCAGATCTGTACGTCAATTAAGACGTTGGACTCGTTATTTAAATAAAGGTGGAACTTACAAAGAAAAAATCGCGAGAATTTGTGACTATACATTGCGCAATTTCAAGTCTGCTGTTGATGCACAATTAACAGTTCATGATAACGATTTACGAAAGTGGGCTTTGCAAGCACAGAAGGAAGTAGGCCACGAAGACTTTCGGTTCAAAGCATCTGAATTTTGGGTCAGATCATTTAAAAATGTCCATCGTATTGGATCAAGAAAAATTAACAAATTCATCACTAAAAAAACAATTGGAATGTGGAAACTTTAAGAGAGCAAGCCGAAAAATGTATATCTGATGTCAAGCAAAATGTACAAACATACGGATTACCAAACGTTCATAATTCCGACCAAAGTGGTTTCGAATTGGAGATGCATTCTGGAAGAACTTTAGCAGACGAAGGCGAAAAGCAGGTGGAATGTCTTGTACAGTCGGTTTCGTCTACTACCCACAGTTATACTATTCAACCAACTATATGAGCAGAGGGAAAACTGCTTTCGCCCCTTTTTTCAGTTCTCAAAAAACCAAGTGGTATGTTTGGTCCAATAGTGGAACAGAAATTGTTCAGACCAGATAATGTATACATAAGAGTTTCGACGTCTGGCAAACTTACTTCAGGTATAAATATGTTCTTATAGATTGCACAATTATTCGCATATGTGTGTTACATAGTTATATAAATAAGAGTAATTATATAAATAATAAAAATATTTTATTATTTTTTCAGAACACTTTAAAACCTGGTTGCAGCATGTTTTTTTTCAAAAACGTTGGTTCGAAAAGTGTACTGTTGATTGATTCATGGAGTGGCCATTGCCCTGCGGTTGTACGGGATGCAACACCTCCGAATAAGGACATTATATTAAAGATTATACCTAAGGGTACGACCGGCAAGATTCAACCTCTTGATGTTTATGGCTTCAGAGCATGGAGAAATTTCGTCAGACATTTCTCTGATAGTGTATTATTAATGGATTATGATATTAATTTGCACTTAAAAAATAATATCATTAAATTGCAATCTCTGACTAATAATCCGTTATCACCTCCTCGATATGTCAATCTTTTCAAGTATTCTTGGTTCAAGAGTGGGTATGCAGAAGTGAAGCATTTGAAAATCCTGTGGATTTTGGTTTCGGAGACGCTTGCAAATCGCATTGTCAAGTTCCAGGGTGTAAAAATGTAGCGATTATTCGTTGTTCGTGGTGTAAGAAGTCATTATGTTTCAAACATTTTTTTTTATGATCACCATTACTGTAGTCTTTTCAATGAATAATATAACTTACATTACTCCGAATGCCAAGATAGTATACGAATACCAAGGCTTTGTTGTTTTTACGGTTTGGAATATCCGCAAATTTGCATTTAATTAACTATGTAGTGGCAAGTGAATTAGCGTTAAAATAAACGACTCTGTATGAATAGCTTCGATTCGTCAATCCGTTCTAGCACGACCAAAACATTTTGAAAATAGAAAACTGCAAAAATATGCCTGCCTATGAGAAATTCCGCCAAAAGGAGGTCTGAAAATAGGGATGGGTTTTTTTTTTAGGAAAAACAATCGAATGTTCTTCTAACCATTAAGCTCGTTATTGTCAGATAAAAATAGCTTCGTAATATTTAAACATAATACGATTTGAATGGAAATTCGGTTGCGCACCTATACCTAGGCGTCATTCACGGGTACAAAAGGTTTTCGAAGGAACGTAAAACGGTATACCACTGTAAGCTTCGTCGTATTTTCGAATGCAAATCAATTCATTATAATAAAACGAATCGTGTTTATGGTTTACAATTGTTAACCTTCTAACCCGCATAGGTGTCTAAAAATGTAAGGAATACGTCTATTTTGAGTCAATCGCAATGAGATTGAACGATTTGCGTCATGTCAATTTCGATGAAAAACACCATCGATCAAACGGAACATACTCGGGACGATGTTTTTCCGCAAAATTCAAAAACAGGTATCTCCTACGTTGTGTAACTCTATCAAATTTAGATGGTTTTGATAGAATGAAAAAAAAAACGATTTTTGAAAAATTTTCGACTTTCAACCCGTATAAATTTCTACCAAGTCGTCCCCTCGGAATTTCTGGAAGCGCATTTTTTATTATTCGTCATAAGCATTATCCTCGAATTTGTTTCATTCGAATATCTTGAATGAAAATGTGCAAAACTACAAAAGACACTTTGAAGGTGAGCTTCACCCCTTAAAACTGTTTTGCCGCCGATAAAAAAAGTACGTGTCTCTCCGATTTCGATGAAGAACAACATATCCAAAAATGATTGAAATCGGAGGGGAACACCGGAAACGGTATTATACAGGGGTAGTCACCCCCAAAAGGTTTTTTTTCGAAAAACGCAAAAACCCGTATCTTCTACTTTTGCAAGCTCTTTCGAATGCGATTGGTTTTATCGAGATAAAAAAAAAGTTTCCGAGTTACACGAAATTTTTTACTTTCAACCCCTATACATTTACCCCTATTCACCCCCTCGGAACAGGAAAAGGCGCATTTTTCATTATTCGCCAGAAGCATTCTTCTCGAATTGGTTTCATTCGAATATCTTGATTGGAACTATGCGAAACTGCAAGTGTCACTCGGAGGGTGCCCAACTTTGACGGTGCGTTTCACCCCTTAAAACTGTTTTTCCGCCGATAAAAAAAATTACGTGTCTCTTAGATTTCGATGAAGAATAACTTATCCAAAAATAAACGAAATCGGAGGGGGACACCGGAAACGGTTTCCTTGTTAGACTATAGTTGTAGTCAGCCTAACATACCCTTTATACCCTAATAGGGGCGCGGTTTGACTCTTTTATGGAAATCTCTACTAGGGAATCCATAAATAATCCCTTAAAGGCCCCAGTAGAGGAACTAGGCCGGTTTTAACGCAGGGATCTCAGGGGGTAGCGGGGCGGGGAAGTCGAGCACGGCGAAGCCGGAGTATGCACGGCGGCGGGGGGGGGGGGCATGGAAAAGCCATCGTGTCACGTCACGGGGGAGGGGGGATCCGGCATGCGGCTGCCAAGTGCTCGGCTGCGGCGGCGGGAAAGGGGAGGGGGGTGGTGTCAGAAAGTGGGGAGGCTAGTTTTTGGTGACGATGTCTTCCGGCGATAGCTGGACCCGCGGCCGAGGGGGGGAAGCCGCTGTCGATTCTTGGGGGAGGGGGCATCATAGAGTCGCAGAAAATCGTTGAAAACCCATAAAATCTGATAATTTATTATCAACATAAAAATTATAGATGCAAGCGGAGCATTTTTTTTCTAGACTATTCACAGTTTATATATAAAAAAAACAACTTAGACAAATGTGTGCGTGCGTGGGTGCGTGCGTGCGTGCGTGCGTGTGTGTGTGTGTGTGGGCGGGAAACTCCCATATATGGCTAGGAAAATTTTCGGGAATGAGAAAACGATAGTTGTCACAGAAAGGGCGGCGCTTCCAAGCTCATAAAATGTTTTATTTATTGCATGCAGCTGCAGCGTTATTCCAAAACGAGTTTCAACTCATCGCGGTTTCATTCCACAAGATTACGTCAATATGTTCACATGTGCGAGTATGTACGCAGTGCATCCGGCCAAGCACCCCCTGGACTTGACCAATAACGAGATCGAACAGGTTCCAAAGTCTTGCTCCTCAAGTATTGGGGTAACTATATTGGTTTATTGTGGGATCGTTTGCCAGAGCATCATCAAAACAATAGTGAAGTGATATCGTATCTTCCATGCATGGAGCATTATAATACGCCACAGATGAAGGATCACATGGACGGTCCTCCACCTCAACGTCGGGACTGTGAAAAGTATCGTGAGGGGAGAAATTCTCTACGTGGGAGGCTAGGGTTCTTCGAACGTGTTTGAACCTGTTTCACATACCTATGATTGAATAAGTGGGGAGAAGTTTTTAAAATCTGTGTGGAGGGGTTACAAGGGAGCTTATGATTTCGTGGATCGAGCTCAGACTGCACTATTCCACCGCTACATCAACATCTCCGAAAATGACTTTGAAAAAAAGTGAAAATGGATCTCTCAAATATCAACAAAGTCAGCCGGATGACGGAATTCATCCGAACGAAGAAGCTGTCAGAACTCCACGATCAATCGGATCATCAAACCATGGACATGAGAGCTGTGCAGACCAAGTTTGGAAAACGCTGCGTCGTGGACGTTGCAAATGAGTTTGCCGTCTTCTTGCCAGCGCAGTGAAGAGTTCATCTCTCGAATCGTGAAGAGTTCGTCTCTCGAACAAACGTCTCAGGAACGTCTTTAAACATGTCACGAACGTCTTCAAACGTCTCACGAACATCTTCGAACATGTATTCGACGTCTTCAAACGTCTCTCGAATATCTTCGAACGTCTCATGAACATCTTTAAATATCTCACGAACGTCTTCGAAACTTTTCTACGAACAAAAGCTTCTCGATACCTAATACTTCGATATCTATCTCATTGAAAAAATATTGAAGAAGCGCGGTAATCGAATGTTTGTAAAATGGCTGGGTTTCGACAATACCCATAATAGTTGGATAAATAAATCTGATTTATAGTCGACAGTACAAAAGACCAAAAACATTTGGACTTTTATGACTCTTTTTCTACCCGTCAACCCCACGCGGTGCGCCACAGCGGACGTTTTCTCGTTCTCTAATCTCCCCCCCCCCCTCCCACCGCCGGTCTCGAAAAGTGTATGAGTATGCTGAAAATAATGAGTATGCGTGGATTACAAAAGCGGTTTTCTTTACTTACAAAAATCCGTTTTTACAATATCAAATATTTAAAAAAAATATACACAATTTTCATAAGTTTTATACATCAAGTGAGTATTTATAAAAATTTACATAATTTTACAGAATTTTACATCGAGTTTGTATATACACGGTAGTTTTTTATGACGGTAAAAGAGGTCACAGGTATGATATACCGCTCATCATCGTGAGGACTAGGAGCGATTTGCGTCTCGCGAATGGTGTAGTTCTTGCGCAACTTCGATCAAATACACGTTTGACTACGCATCATTTCACTTTCTTCCTTCAAGCATCGAGTATAATCATCAAACGTGATTGTCCTAGCTACAACACTGCTCTTGACACCTTTAACTTTTTTAGTTTCCTTCTTACCCTCCACACGTGTCGCATACATTTTCGATCCAAGTCCGATAGACTCGCCCATAATTGCACCATTGCATTCGTCTTTCATGAGACCGGGTACCTTCTTGTTGTCAAGCGGCATACCATACCTATTGTCCACTGAATTATTCAATGTCGCGCTTCATGTCTGCATCAACATCTTCGCTCTCAATGGCATATATGAGGCCATCTGTATCGGTATACATGACTTTCCATTTATTCCGATACATTGGTACCATATACTCATGATGAAATCCATACAAGCACGTTTTGAATATGTCGAGTATGCACATACCGACATATATGGGCTTGTTGAGTTTCACCTAGAGATTGCGCAATTCTACAGCAAGGAGGTTTTCGGAAAAAAACACTGCGGCTGTGGAAGTTTGGCTTCGCAATCATTGTCTCTGCACCATACCTTGCCTCCCATTTTGTCAAAAGCTTTACATCTACATGATTGCGCACATTCTCCATTGTTTTGCCAAACACCGCATTAATTTGAATAAATTCTTTTCAAAATCGTTTTTGGGTAGCGTTTGAAACTGAGTACCTAACTCGATATATGAACGTAGCCATGGGGATTGTGTGAACTATAATAATTTATGGATTTTGGTGAGGCAAAGTCCATGGCGTAAACACTGTTGTAAATTTCGATAGTGTATGATGTAGCGCTTTTTGTCACAGACGGTTACTAGCAGCCTCTTCTGCTGCTTACCCGGTGGTTTTTCGTGTATTGGACAAAACGGTAGGTCTTTGTGCGCATCATGGAGTGATTGTGGATATTCCAAATCGACCTCAAGGATGTAGCCGGTAGGTGGATCTAGCGTGATGGATGATGGATCAAAGTTGGACACGTCGTTGACCCATCGAAAATCTGCATATGGCAAAGTTTGACACATTGCCCATCCATATAAATTGTTGACATAAACATACATCAAGTATGATGATGCTTTCGATAAACCAAACGATTTCATAAACTTATTATTAGCATGTGCATATCGGTTTGAGCATTGACTAAGACCACCACGTATACTCCGCTCAACGAATAAAACCATATCGATGTCCGTTAGTAATTCAAACTTGACGTTCGAGTGTTTTAACATTGCATCCCAGGTATACCCTGGCAATGTGTAGTAATACGCAGGATCCATAGCTCTCAATGGACGTATTCCGAAAGTTTTCGAAAATGTCTGCTAATAATGAGATATCTATCTTCAAGTATAAAAGGCTATATTCACCCAGCGTTCGAATGGAGAACCGCTCCCAGACATTCGCAGCATGAGCATACTCGCTCTCGGATACTGTAGCTTCTGTCTGGAAACTGTCAAATGTGTCATGTGGTGGTAAGCAATTGTCGTCCAACCTGGTCTTGTCGTCGATATACTCAGAAGGGACGACCCCTTTTCGCGTCAGCAAATTGAAATCGTCTGTCGATAGAGTTGGAAATTGCGTACGTAATACGTTGAGTTTGTCCTCGGTCAAAAATGAGGCTAATTTGTCGAGACTGGTGTTGAGGAATTTGTATGAATCGATGAAGCGGAATTGAATCTTACGTTTTGAATCGTCTGTAATTTCAACATGCTTCGTGAAGGAAATGTATTTCTCTTTTGTGATTGGAAGCACATCGGTTTTTCTTTCGAACGCTGTGGCTACTCCCTTGATGATAAAATGCGCATCGTTAACCCGATAAATGGTGGAAAACTACTGGAATGAAAAATGACTGTTTATAATTTAAGTTGCAATTAGAATAGGCAGGGCCTCTTTAGCGTCCAGTCAGATGGCAATGATCTCGAACGCGTCCATCGTCTTGCGCAATGGTTTTCTACATATTTGAAAATGTTCGCGAGCCGTTCGAAGATGTTCGAAGACGTTTGCAAGACGTTCTTGAGCTATTCGAAGACGTTGAATAGATGTTCGAAGTCGTTCGTGCGACATTTGAAGACGTTCAAAGATATTCGTGAGACGTTCAAAGACGATCGTGAAGAGTTCGAGGGACGTTCAGGAGACGTTCAAAAACGTTCGTAAGACATTCGTGAGACGTTCGTAAAACGTGCAAAGACGTTCACGCGACGTTTGCGAGGCGTTCGAAGACGTTGAATAGATGTTTGGGTGAGGTTCGAAGACATTTGAGAGACGTTCGAATATGCTTGTGAGAAGTTTGTGAGAAGTTCGAGAGACATTCAAGAGTCGTTCGAAGACATTCAAGAGACGTTCCAAGACGTTCGAAGACGTTTGAAGACGTTCGAATTAATTCGCGAAACGTTCGAAGACCTTGAATAGTTGTTAGAAGACGTTCGAAGAACTTAAATAGATGTTGGAAGACGTTCGTGAGACGTTTGAAGACGTTCGTGAGACGTTCAAAAATATTCGTGTGATGCTAGAGAGATGTTCGTGAAATGTTCGAAGACGATCGTGGAGACTTCGAGAGACATTCAAAAATATTCGTGAGATGCTCGAGAGATGTTCGTGAAATGTTCGTTGACGGTGGTGGAGAGTACGAGAGACGTTCAAAGGCGTTCGATGACGTTTAAAAAACATTTGGAGACATTTAAGAGACGTTTGCGGGACGTTCGAAAGACTTTCGTGATACGTCCAAAGATATTCATGAGAAGTTGGAGAGATGTTCTCAGGATGTTCGAAGACGATCGTGAGGAGTTCGAGAGACTTCCAAGAGACCTTGAAAAACGTTCGTGAGACGTTCAAAGATGGTCATGAGACGTTCGAGAGAAATTCGTGAAACGCCCGAAGACGATTGTGAGGAGTTCGAGAGACGTTCGGGAGACGTTCAAAGGCGTTCGTGAGACGTTCCAAGACGATTGAGAGACGTTCGATGACGTTCGTGAGGCGTTCGAAGACGTTCAAAGACGTTCGAAGACGTTTAAAGACGTTCAAAGACGTACGTGAGGCGTTCGAAGAGGTTGAATAGATGTTCTAAGACGTTCACGAGACGTTTGAAAGACATTTGTGAGACGTCCAAAGATATTCATGAGACGTTCGAGGGATGTTCGAAAGAAGACGTTCAAAGTCGTTCGATGACGTTCAAGAGACGTTTGCAGACATTTAAGAGACGTTCATGAGATGGTTGTGAGACGTTCGAAAGGGTTGAATAGTTGTTCGAAGCCATTCATGAGACGTTTGAAAGACATTCGTAAGACGTTTGAAAGGCATTCGTGAGACATCCAAAGATATTTATGAGATGTTCGAGAGATATTCTCGGGACGTTCGAAGACGATCGTGAGGAGTTCGAGAGATTTCCAGGAGACATTCAAAAACGTTCGTGAGACGTTCGAAGATGTTCATGAGACTTTCGAGAGAAATTTGTGGGACATCCGAAGACGATTGTGAGGAGTTCGAGAGACGTTCAGGAGACGTTCAAAGGCTTTCGTAAAACGGTCCAAGACAATTGCTAGACGTTCGAGAGATGTTTGAAGGCGTTCCAAGACGTTCGTGATACATTTAATGACGTTCATGAGGAGTTCGAAGACGTTTGTGAACGAGTCGATTCTCACGAGACCAAACATGGATGATAATGCAGTTCTGTAAAGAGCTCCCGAAGACTATCAACTCGTAGCAGAACGATTCTCTCAAGTCCGGCTCTGTGGACGTGCCATTTGAATTTTGAATTGAATACAAATATTAGACCACAAACCTCAGCATATTGCATGATCCTCTATGGTCGTATTGTGGAGCACAAGCCAAACAGTGGAGGGAAAAGATACAAAATGACAAACAAGTAGCTGGAACGCAATTATCATGGAATACGATGGGAACACAGGGGCATACCATTCCAGGAAGCTAGAACGACAATTCGAGGAATCTTGGAAGGAGCCCCTATGATCTATGCCAAGGAATTCGAGAAGTGCTCATGGCTATCGAGATTCATGGATTCAGCAGCAAAAGTCGTCGATCTGTCGACTCTGAACTGTCCATCGCTGCAGAAGTTGCCGAAAATCACAAACATCATGTTTGTTCCCATCATTCCTTCAATACAAAATACAATTGCGCCAAAGCGAATGTAAAGTCGGCAATGTAAATGTAAAGTCGGAATGTAAATGGTTGACTGTATACGATGGGTTGTGTGAGCGAGGGAATTTTTTTAAATGAATAAAAACATTTTAAGGTAATATCGTTTCTCCATTTATCACCTATATCTATGGCGAATACAGTTTGACGACATTTTTTTTTACATTATATTCGATGAAAAAGTTTTTTTAATATATTGTTTCGTAGCTCTAAGCGTCGAAAACTCTACGATGATGATGACTGTGATGGAAACAGTCCTTGCACTCTACGATGGTGACGATGCTGGCTGCCGTTGAACTCGTTGTTTGCACTGGGCCTTCACGAGCGTTCTTTTCACCATGCTCAGATTCGATGGAACACTGTGTGCCAGTTGCAGCATACTCTCGAACATTTTCGGATCTTGATCGAAGGCTCTCGCCATCCGCGCTGGCAAGAAGACGGCAAACTCATTTGCAACGTCCACGATGCAGCGTTTTCCAAACTTGGTCTGTACAGCTCTCATGTCCATGATTTGATGATCTGATTGGACGTGGAGTTCTGACAGCTTCTTCGTTGGGAAGAATTCTGCCATCAGGCTGACTTTGTTGATATTTGAGAGATCCATTTTCACTCTTTTTCAAATTTATTTTCGGAGATGTTGATGTTGCGGTGGAATAGTGCAGTCTGAGCTTGGTCCACGAAATCATAAGCCCCCTCGTAACCCCTCCACTCAGATTTTGAAAACTTCTCCCCACTTATCCAATCATAGGCATGTGAAACAGGTTCAAACACGTTCGAAGAACCCTAGCCTCCCACGTAGAGAATTTCTCCCCTCACGACACTTTTCACAGTCCCGACGTTGAGGTGGGGGCCCATCAATGTGATCCTTCATCTGTGGCATATTATAATGCTTCATGCATGGAAGAAACGATATCACTTCACTATCGTTCCGATGATGCTCTGGCAAACGATCCCACAATAAACCAATATAGTTACCCCAATACTTTAGGAGCAAGACTTTGGAACCTGTTCGGGCTCGTTTTTTGTCAAGTCCAGGGGGTGCTTGGTCGGATGCACTGCGTACATACTCGCGCAAGTCAACATCTTGACGTAATCTTGTGGAATGAAACCGCGATGAGTTGAAACTCGTTTTGCAATAACGCTGCAGCTGCATGCAATAAATAAAACATTTTATGAGCTTCGAAGGGCTACCCTTTCTGTGACAACTATCGTTTTCTCATTCCCGAAAATTTTCCTAGCCATATATGTGAGTTTCCCGCACACACACATACGAGCACACACACACACACGCACACACACACACACACGCACACACACACACGCACACACACACCCGCGCGCGCACACACACACACACACGCGCGCGCGCGCACACACACACCCACGCGCGCACACACGCACGCACACACACACACGCACGCACACCACACACACACACACACTCGCACACACACACGCGCGCACACACACACACTCGCACACGCACACACACACGCACACACACACGCACACACACACGCGCACCACACACACACACACCACACACACATCACACACACGCCACACAGACACCACACACAACTCACACACACCACACACACACACACACACACACACACACACACACACACGCACATTTGTCTAATTTGTTTTTTTTATATATAAACTGTGAATAGTCCAGAAAAAAAAATGCTCCGCTTGCATCTATAATTTTTATGTTGATAATAAATTATCAGATTTGATGGGTTTTCAACGATTTCCCGCGACTCTATGATGCCCCCTCCGCCCGGGGGGTTAGTTATCGGAAGACATCGTCACCAAAGACTAGCCTCTCCACTCTCTGACACCACCCCCCTCCCCTTTCCCTCCACCGCAGCCCCGTACTCGGCTGCCGCATGCTGGATCCCCCTTCCCCCGTGACGTCACACCATGGCTTTCCCGTGCCCCCCGCCCCCGCCCCCCCCCGCCGTGCATACCGCGGCTTCCCCGCGCTGGACTTCCCCACCCCGCTCTCTCCTGAGATCCCAGCGCTAGAACCGGCCTAATTCTTCTACTGGCCCCGAAGTGCATGAGCGATGCTCTGCCAATTTTCCGCACGGGTTGCACGCTTACCAATATACAAATAATAAAAATATGTAGCATATTATACAATTATTTTCTCGTATATGTTTCCAAATCCATTGGTGTGAGAGGACAATGATGGTAAGAGAAAAACTTTGAGAACAGAGGTTGAGACGTTCCTATGTTGTGAATGAGTTTTGCTGGTGGGATATGCACTTTAAAAAGTCAGCAGATCATCCGTATCTAAAATAAATACGAATTATCACACTACAGAGACATATTATTCGCAAATACAATATAGTACTTTTTGCCCCAAATGTTTTAATCGTTAAGGGTATTATTTATTTATTATTATTATTTATTATTATTATTCAAAGGGCGTGGGCAGGAGGTGAAAGATTATGTTTCATAAATATTTATTTGAGTAATCAAATGCGTTCTTGTAGACATGTATTCAATCAGGTATCGCGAAACGTTAGCAATTTATTGGCCGATATTGACAAAAGATTGGAGGATAGTTTCAATCCTTTTATCGAAAAATATTGAGAAAAAAAACAGGTATTCCTTACTTTATTATCCTCTGTGCTGATTTATATCCTAATCGAATAAAAAATTTAGTAGATATGCATTGAAAAAATGCATTGTTACAATAAACAATATGAAATTTGTTATTTTTTTGCATCGTTTCCATCACAAGTATATAGTACTTGAAAGTTGAACCATTATTACCATTTGAAGTGTTGTCGTATCCCGTTTCGTTTAAAATTTATGTTCGAAAAACGAAAAAAAACCCACTTGTCAGGGCTACGTTAAACCCCTTAAAATGGGGTTCTGCCGATATAAAAAGAAATACATGTCGAGTATTTTTATCCACTCTACAAACTGCTAAATTTCATCGAAATCCGAGGAGGACGGATGGAATGGTTGCCTTGTGAGAGGTCATGTGTTCTCCGATTTTCCGGTGCTCATCAAATAAAATCCGTCCTCTATTGACAGGAAACGCGAGTTCTATCGTAAGGCCGCATAAGACCACAGGTAAAATCTGTATAGCCCAATACGCTTTTATGCAATCGGCCCATATCTTTTATATACTCGTTTGCGAACTATTATTAAGGACACCGAGTCTGCAATCTGCAATAGCGGTCGGACTGTTAGCGAAAAAATAATGTTTATTGTCAAATGTTACAATTGATTAACATTGAGAGAATCATAGCTCTTAAGGCACGATAATTTATACTCATAAAGCACCTCAATAACTAAAAGTATACATTTCATAATGAGAGTATTTCTTGTTGACGTTATATGAATAATGCAAAATCAAACAAGTATCGTAATTTGTATGGGATCCCAATCTTCAAATGATCTTCTGTTTTCATCAACTTAACATAAAATGAATAAAATATGAAGAAAACAGTGAAGCTAACTTGTTTAAGGTATTCCTGGATGGACCGTCAGGCAAAAAATTAGTCCAAAATGGGCGAACGTGGATTTACAATTCTAGATCATGTCGTACATGTTTAGCCTTACAAATAGCTAATTTAATAATAAATTAACACTTAGAAATGTTAATTTTCCACTTTTATTAATAATTGAAGTCAATTTCGGTAATATTGACGCGTGCTTGAATGAGATTTTATCAGTGACTGTACAGCTGTTTCAACTGTCGAACAAAAAAATTTCTCAATTTTTAAATTGAATTAATACGTTCAAATCATTTCATTATTATCAATAATTACCCAAAAACTCAAATACAATACTCCTCATTACTTTAATTAATCTCTCGGCAATTACTCAGTCTACTTATTTGCAACTTAGCATAATCAATCGCTTGATCTTAAATCTTGATGATATAATATTTTAAGAATTTACGGCGATTTAGTTCTATTCGTTTTGCAACCATTAAAGTCTGGAAAGCTGTTTACCCATAAGCGACGGTGTTAAATTCATATGTTTATAACTAATAAATTATTTAGTGAAAAATTCTAAAATAATTCATGTTTTATTATCCTATCAAGAACTATTATACCTCAAATTTCCAATATTGTTGGCCACTTTTCAATATCCATCCGGGCATACCTTAATTTCAGTAAAAAAGACAAATATTATCCGGTATTATAATTATAACATACACCATATCGACTTGCTTGTAGTGTATGCTTTATGAGCCCAGTTCTTACACTTCAGTGTCCATTTTGCATGCTTTCGAATGCCGCCATGTAACAGGCAGTTTATTCTTGTTAGACGTTTCGGTACGCGTGGCATTTGCAAAACAACGTAATGAATGTCAAACGCGGCATTTATATTTGTTTCAGACTAAAGCTTTAATAAAAAAAAGCAACAATATAAGTAATTACATCATTCGATCAAAATTGATTATTCGTTAAGGTATACAACTTAAAAGTTCATCATACTCAGTGAACTTCCATAACATATTTCATACATCTGCATGATTTATTTTGAGGAATAGGCCCGACGTACAATTCGACGATTAAAGGAACATACCCGTAAGTGAAATTCCATCGACCTTGTACGTCGCGCCTCTTCCGAGCTTATCAACTAAGAGATAATTCTCTTCCCATTAATTTTACCCATCTTTATTGCCCGAGATTACACTAGAATTATTATGGTAGTATACTTTAAAGAATGACATTCGTAGCAGAAGATGAATGCCATGGTGGTGGTGGGCTGCTGAAGGTTTTTTGGTTTGTATTTTGAAGTTATGATACAACTAGTGTAAAAAGAGGGTTATATCTCTTCATAAGAGGGGCTACATACCATTACGATAGAACTTTGCTTACAGTTAAGTTCGTTTAATCGTTCAATTATTCCGCTAGCAACAACCACAACGCACCGTACACGGCGAGGAAATTCCTTACATTCTCGGTATACCATTGGATGCTGGAAAATATCATTTCATGAGTGATCGTTACAGTATTGGGGAGAAGCTATTTTCTGAAGCTATGATGACGTGGTGGTGTAACTTTGCTCATACGGGGTAAGTCTGTCGTCAATATAATTCTGGTATTGTACAGTTTTCAATAAAAGTATCGAATAATATAACATATTAATGACATGTATATGATACCATTAATAAGCATGGTCATAAGGAATCTTTAAAAAAAATCATGTTTTCCCGACGCTGGTATTTGATGAATAAAAGTGGCAGAAATGCAATAAATGTATACTAAACCCATTATTTAAACTTGCACACGCCCTTCTCATAATTTAATTCTACCACAAGGCTTCCTACATGACCAAGTCGGTTTTCGAATCTAGGCTTCTTTATACGGGAAGCTTTGTGAGCAAAATAAAATTATCGGATAAAAGCAGTTCCGTGTTTAATTTGTACAACTTTTTTTTTGCAGACCGTATTCTTCTATGTCAGTGTGTAATATTGTCAACCATTGCTATGCTAAATATAAATGTCCTATTATCATTTTCTTCATCCGTAAATTTATCCATGCATCTTAAATTTTAAGAATCGTATAGCATCAAAAGACGGTTTTCTAAAATTTCGGATTCCCTTAATGTCAAATCCTTTTAGCGATTTTATCAAAATGTAATTCTGACATATATTATATTACACATGAATTTGGTAAATATTCCAGATAACTATTAATTTTATTGAAAGTAGAATGTAGTACATTATAGTAGCTGTGTATCTCAAATTCAGAAGAAGTTACAGTTGAACAGGTTTTTTTCTGAATATTCAGGCTCTCTGTAATTCTAACATGTTTGATTACTTTTCACAGAAGACAATACGAATATACTCTATTGATACTAATTTCCAATACAGTACTTTCTCCAGTATCTCAACGCTTAACATGCATACAGCACAGAAAGTAATTTTGAACATTCTCTCTATGATACACAATTGATATGGAAAATTCAGCCAGCTATCTCCAAAATTTTAGCAGTGGTGTACAAAAACAATTGTGCACATATACACACACATACAGAATTTTTTTCCAAATGCCATTTTTTAACATTTTAGACATTCTGAACACATGGCCATTAAAATCACGAAAATGTTTTTTCACGAATGAAAGCTTACTCTATGAGGAAACGATATCATCAAAAGATACTGCATGTTTTTTATAATACCAAAATCCAACACGGCGTGATATTACCGTCTCTGAGTAGGAAAATTATCAAAAATCGAAGTTATTCAGTTTTCACGAAAAAAAAATTTCTTTTCCTCTAGTTGAATCTGCACTTTTTTCAATAGTATACTATCGACCTTCTCTCTTTGTAAGAGACGATTTGATGTGGCCTATCGTTCGGGTTTTATTTTTTGCGAAAATTCATGTAATAGTACATTTAAAAAACTGTGATCCATTCAAATCAGTTTTTCATGTCGCGACGGGATGGGGAAAGGGGGTCGCGGTATCGTGGTGATTACAATTTTGCCGCGAAGCTTGAAAGCTTCGACGATTGATAATTGCCTGATAGAAAGTGACAGAATTCATTACGCTCTACTATATAGAAAGAAATTCGAAGGGCAGCCAGGGGAAGGAAGTTAAGGAAGACGGCTGTCGAGGGAGCGGCAGAGCGAGTTGCGAATTGTACGATGGTGTTATTAGCATGAGGGTCGGTACGAGGATGGCTTTAGGAGATCGTAACAAGCAGCACATAAAACAAAGAGAAAAAGAAAGAGTGAGAGATGCAGCCTGGTGAAAAAGCACTTTTTAAAATTAAGCTCCTCATTTGAATATGTATACACCCTTTTGCAAAGGGGCCAGAGGGGCAGAGGAAAAGGGCGCTCGAGTAGGTGGACGTGAGGACCAAACGTGAGTTCACTCTTGCATGATATCCATCGTTCCCTGTATTTACATGCGACCCTTCGTATAAACGTGGCGAAATATACGCGTACCGAAAAGTGTATTGCCGAATGATGAATCATCGCGAATTTACGCCAAATTGAAGATTATACATTATCGCGTACGCAACGCTCAAGCATACCATTGTGTCCTCACGAATGCTATGCCCTCTGAAATATCTGATTTATAATATTGGGTTAAAAGCGAATTATTGTTTCAAGCATGTCGGAACCATAATTTATCGATCGAAGGATTGTTTTAAAAAATCACCTGATTGTTTTTGTATTAGAAGATTTCTATTTTTACCCGTCCTATCGACAATCTTTACACCACACAAAGTTATTGCATAGTAGTGACAAAAAACATTTAACTGAAAAAAAACAGATTTTTTTAAATCACGCTTCTTTCCGGTTTAACGCTCGAACGAGGCCAAAACCTGAACGAATTGAATCTGCCATATCGACTGTATCAATCATAAATTTTTTCGTCCACGAGGACAATTGTTGCATCAATGCATCGGTAAATGCTATAATGTTCTTTAGATTACACGTCCATATGGACGAATTATACACATTGTGGCATTGTGGCTATCTGACTGTGCGGGGATACTTCTCCTTTAATCATGCCTCTGACCATAGGCAACGGAGTCTTTCAGTCCAACGCGTATAGGAAACACATAGAGAGAGAGAGAGAGAGAGAGAGAGAGAGAGAGAGAGAGAGAGAGAGAGAGAGAATGCTGGATTCTTCGTCATTTTCAAGCAGCTTCCAACAAAGCCCGAAGCGGGTTCAAAGTTTTAAGATAATATTTATGTTAAAACAATCCCAGTTACGCGATTTAACAAAACCATCACTATAGAATGCAGTTTCCGAAGTACCTTTAGCTTCAGTAGCAGCCGCAGAACGTCTGTTTTCTTCCCGTCTAAGTAGCTTCGTAGTGCTGAACTCCTCTTTATCCACGCCTGCGCAGCAAATACTATCTTGCTAGATGGACATTTCAAAAGCACACGGGTCCACTTATGAATCTAATAGTCATTACGTCCCACAAACGAATGCAGTCACTATTGAAGATTAGAAATGCAATGAATGTAGCAATTTGTATGATTTCAGTACCTCTTAATTTTATGTTATCATGGAGATACCTTCTCGAAATATTCATGCATACTTTACTTTTGGTTGAGAATGTATACGGGCAATAAATACTTACTGGATCGGAAAACGCTTTTGACGTATATATTATCACACGTTGCAATGAAAACGACGAACGTTATCATTTGAGCTTTATTTCTACGTTCCGCCATACATGTGCAATCTATCGACAAATCGTGTAATTTACAGAAGATGTCATATCGAGAACAATATCGATAAAACAAATAGCACTACCGAATTACTGAAACGTGTGTGATTCATAAAACAATATCAACGATATCCGTTAGCAAGTTACGTGAAATGAATAATTATTTGGCTTTTCATTGAGATTAATGGAAGTATCCCGCAATATTTGGGCGTGTATATTTTTCTCGATTTTATTACAAAAGACCCAGAAACAAGAAATCAAAAGCTGGACCGATTTGATAAGCAAAAATAAGGTGCTGTTTTAGGGGCAAATCAGTCATGTGGGAAACCCAAAATATGCTTGCATTCAGAACAGTAAGAAAAAAGCAATCTCTGGTATCATTTAATTCCGACCCATTTCGAGCAATGTTTACACAGAATTCTGGACGGCAAACACGGGAAACATTTCAGTTCAAATAGTACGTACATTATGACGAACCATTTCGTGTTTTTTTTTTTTTTTAAGAAATCCAAACGCACCGAGGCGACTGGCATACATGACTGACGGCCCGAGAGAGTGGATGCGATACCAGGTCGAATGGCCTGAGTACAGTCCGTCGAATCGAACCTATTTCAATCTCAGTAAGTAAACGAGTTTCCCTTGAAATTGTTTTATTTCGTCATTTCAACAACAATGCTCGATTTGCTTACTATTTTGAAGCGATTCTGGATAATTTGTGTGAACCGGCTCATCAATCAGTAATCTAAATTATCATTTTGCATCTTGATCAATATTGGCGAGTGCAAACAGAGCGGTTGATTTTTATACTGGTACCATTTGTTGCATATCTATTCCATTTAAAATTTATTTCGTGCGCAGGTATTCCACCAAACGTCGATGTAAATTACCGAGCCAATGAAATTCAATTCTGGAACAACGACTTACCGAATGTGATAAGACACAGACCTACAGCTCCGAGGCCGATTATCCTTGACTATGCGGATGGTATGGGGAACTTTTCAATGGAGTCTATGCCCGGTTTGATGCCTGCATCAACAACAATTGTGGATGATTCCCGTAACTCGGTTCCACCTCCAACCGGGAAAACTCTCGTCAACGACGTGAGAACCAGCACGTCAATTACGGAGAATGCCAGTATGAGAGGTTTATCAGCAATCACGATGGTGGTCGGCTTCGGTATCGTATTCCTCTTGATAAACGTCACGGCTTTTCTCTATCTCTATCACAGACGTCACAGTCTTAAGAGCGATGAGAAAAAATCGCGCAACGGTGCAACGAATGCTGGAGATAATAATACGACGAAGAGAACAAGAGCTACGAAGCCAAATCAACAACGGCCAGATAATGTCGAAATGAGCCAGAAAAGCGTCAGTACACCGGACATAAACGAAGTCATCAAGAATGACAAAGCTTACGACAATAATTCTAATTTTGGCCGAAGATCCAAACTCTCGCGCCAAAATTCCTCGTCCACGATCGACACTCATATCAAAGTCAAAGAGTGGATACAGCAAGAAATTGTTCACAGGTAAGACAGGAGACAATCACTATTTATATTCTCTCGTTAACTCAATCTGGTGATCAGCGATATTCGCATAGTAAAATTATTGCACAAGCATGATTTAGTCGATTTATTGCACCCTGAATTGCATTGCTGGATACGGATCAAAAACACTCAGAAATTTGCTACCCATTTCATGTTTTATCATCATTCTACATCATTTAGTGAAAAGTAAAGGTTCTTACATTACGGGAAATTAGTGCATGAAGTTGCCCAAAGTGGGGTATTGTTTTGAAACAGTAGAAACTCTTTAAAGTATTCATTAACTTATTGATAGGTTTTCGGTCATAAATGGGGTTGGGCGTATTTTTCCATGTCGACTTTTGCTTTCGTGTATAAGGGACTTTTGGTCTCCTTCGCAATTGTCTGTTATCAGCAATCATCTCTAAAGAGAAATCGTCTAAGCGAACTATATTCACATTATTCGACCAACCAAGTGCTTTCGATAATTTAATTATCAGATACCAATTATACTCTGATTGGAATAACTGTGTTGCAATGGGGTATACCACTAGACCGTGGCAAAGTCGGAAACCGGTTTCAACCTCCTCGTCCGATGGTTGTGTAGCATTTGCAGTCGAAAGCAAGTGTATTTTACACTCGCTCCTCCCGCTTTCTTTAATTCGATTACCTTTGATCTCGCAGTATCCTATGTAGAGAGGTCGAAAACGCATCCCACCATCGCACAGCTCTTCACCTTATCGCTACGTATCCGTCAGGCTGATTTATCGGTTTGCTCGTTTCATCATTTGATGTTTGCGTATCCTGCTTTCTACATTTCCACCGGCTCAATTCCAAGAGTCGGAGTATAGGGATTTTAGCAGAACACACGTACTTTATTTTAGGATGCTTACATTCCATTCCTACACTCGGCCCTCCTGCGTATACATCTGTACTCGGATGTATCGTCCTTTTACTTTTTAGTTTCCGGTACCAATTTCTCTGGCATTGCCTTTCCTTGTTTCATCGTCCTCATCTTCAGTATCGGCGTAACTTGGTCCGGGTTTACGATGTTCAGCCGCTATTGACGCCTGTTTCGGTCCTTCATGCTCGCCGATTTTTCGCATGAGATACCGATCGTTGCACAGGACTCGCGTGATCTTGTATGGTCCGAGGTATTTGCTCGTGAACTTCAAACCTGGACCTTGTTGCATACGTTTAATTGCAACAAAATCGCTTTTGCAATACACTTGAGCCTTTTTCCGCTTCCGATCGAATCCTCGTTTGTTTGCCTCTTGAAATTTATTCAGTCGTTCTTTGCCAAGTTTAAGAATATCGTCGCGGCGTCCTTCGAAGTACATGACCAATTCTTGTTCGATCATTTTGCGCATCGAAGGGTCGTCTTTGAAGGGTGGGCGCGCCCGGAACAACACTTGAAAGGGCGTCGTACCAATGCCCCGATGAAACGTCGTATTCAGATATTGCTGGGCCATAATCAGGTACTCGCCCATTTTTGGCGCAATCAATTTCGTGATCAACGGTATTCGATTTACGTGCTCAACTTGGCCGTTCGCCCTTAGAACTCCCGTCGTCGTTAGTATGTGCTCAATCTCTTGGCGCTAGCAATATTCGTTCAATTCTCTTGCGGTGAAAGCCGTGCCTCGGTTGAGACTATTCGGCGTGGATTGCCGAATGTCGTGGTTTGTTTCGTCAATTGGTCTATCACTCAGCAGTCGTCGTAAATCTTGTCGCTTAGAGCTATAAAAATTTCGTGAATTCATCGACTGGCACGGAAATATGCTCTTAGTTCTATTTTGTATCTATGGTGATCTATGTGATAATTATCAAGTGGTGCCGTTCCCTTAGCGATGGCTTTGAGGCAGTCAGACGGTTACCTCATCGTTTCCCTGTTTCAAGACTGTTTCCCTTCTTTTCTCATCGCATTCCTCTTTTTAATCAAGCTGCTAGTCCATTTTCATGTTTGTCGATTAACAAGGATGTTGGCAGACGATTTCTGTTCAGTGCATCCACGTGCACAATGCTTTTTCCGGAACGGTGTTCAATTACATAGTTAAAATCCTCGAGATAAAATGCCCATCTGGTTACGCACAAACATGAGTCTTTTTTCGCATCGTTAGCATGAAAGCGCGACAATCGGCTACAATCTTAAATGCTATGCCTACTAGGTAAAAGCAAAACTTTTTCAGAGATCTTACAATCACCAGGACTTTGGTCTCGCAACTCGAATACTTTGATTTTGTCTTCCTCGTCTTTACGCTCGCAATATATACGGGATGCCATTTACCGTCGTCACAATTTTTCTGAATTACCATTTCGCCATACCCGTACATTGATGCATCTGTATCCAGCTCAGTTTCCGCGTCGGTTTTATACAGGTTATAGATATACAGATCAGAATTGCAAAAGCATCGTTTTCGGCGTTCTCGAATCGCCTTACAGTTTAACCCCGCTTCACTCGCAATACACTTCACTTCAAAAACATGTGCAATTCTTTCTATTCCACTTTCATCGTTTTCGGATGATATGATTAGATCGTCTACGTAAGTTAATACGATACGCTCATCGACCAATCCGCGAAAAACGGCGTTAATACATTTTTTGAAGTTTTTCCGGAGAGTTGCACAACCCGAAGGGTACCCACCCAAATTCCTATTGCCATAGAAAGTCGAAAGACTTCCTTCCTCTACTTGCAAATTAAAAAAAAAACATTTCGCAAGTCAAGCGTCGTAAATACTGTTGCATCTTGTAATATGCTGAGTTAGTCTTCTATAAACGTCAGAGCGTAGCGGTCTATCACGATTTTTCGTTTTAATATCCGATAGTCCACGTGCGCCATGCTGATAGTCCACAGTCGAGTCGAACCGACTTTCTCTTTTCCTAAAATAATTGGACTTGCAAAATCTGAATGGGATTCGTGTACAATCCCACCTTTAATCCACTCACGGATTCGTCCGTTACATTAGCGTTTATCGACTTCACGAAATCGTCCCGCTCGCTGGTAGATCGGCTCCTCGTCATGAAGCACGATCGCCGTCTTTCCACTTATTCCGCGACTTTTTCTTAGTTCCTAAGTGATGACGAGACTTTGAATGTTTCCGCGCTTCTTTATAGCGACTTTTTGACACGTCTACTTTGTTTTGATTGTTCGGCTCTATCGTCTGAATGCGCCATATCTCGGGTAGCCTATCGGGTCGAAAATACCTATATTGGTATTTTGGTCATCGTCGGGTACCGGCATAATCGTACACGGGCCTCGTACACAAACAAGCTTTATGGAATCGAGAAAATCGGACCCGATCAGCAGTTTGTGATTCAACAAATTATTTGCAACCACGTGCATTCGAGTTTTGTACTCATTCTCTCCTACTTCCATCTGTGCGTTAAACGTACCAATTATATAGTGCATTTCTTCTCCCACTCCTTGGAACGGTGTCAGCTTAATCGCGAGCTTCGGACTGCCTAAATCGATATATGGGTCCTTGCGAATAATTGTGATATTATTCGCTGTGTCTATAATGGCGTCTACTACATGTCCGTTGATTCGGATGCGTTTCCCCCTCTTCTCATTTCTTGAAGTAGCGTCACCTATTACTCACGTGTTTTTCATCTTGCCCTGGGTGACTGAACAGTCCTTCGCAATATGCCTGTGTTTATTGCACTTAAAACATTTTCGACCGAGATTCTTTGATGGATACTTCGAGTTAATGTGATCCGGTAATCCACAGTTGAAACAACGTTTTAAGTTTATTCTATTTTTTTCATCGTCGTCTGATTGTATATCGTGTAGTCCACTTGGTCGATAAATCTGACTTTTCGCAGCTCGTCTATTCACGTCATGCTGGTTGTCGAATTTTCCTCCACTCATCATCGAGTCGCTTCAGTCGCGTAAGGAAACATTTTCAAACGCTTGCAGGAGTGACGCTTTTTTCGTAAATCCGCGAATTCGCGCTACGTTCCGTAACCTGTGATCGGAAATGCCGTCAATTATGTGTTGTAGTATCTTGTCTTCCAGCAGAGATGACCGGTTCGCCATTATCACTTTCTCGTGCATATAGTTATTGAAGCTCTCGTTTATTTTCCACACTCGATCTTCGAAGCATCGCCTTAGCGCGATTTTATTAATTCGGCGACAAAACTCCCTCGTAGCTCGTCTAATAGCTGATTGATGGCATTTCGGAACCATTCCATTGCCGTTCATCACGCCGCATTCCAATTAAGATCTTCGTCGCGTCTTCCACTCATTTATATGCCTTCTTTACAAACAATAGTTTTTCGCACGCCTTATACGTATCAGTGTTTCCGTCAAACAAACTCAAGAGATCCGCAACGCTTTTATGCTTATTTGCGTTGCAGATTTAAGTACGTTTGCGCTTGAAGTTACTCTAGGATCTTACTGCCCGTTTTCACTCCCCCGGCCGCGACTTCGGCTCGCCCTTTGCGCGCCATTTCGAGTTCGTGTCGCAACAACACAAGCTCACACTCTGTCAGTTCTTCCTTGCGTCTATAAATTTCCGTCATGCGCTGGACTGATGCGGCTTCTTTCCACACGTCTTTGTTTGGTTCCATGCTTTCCTCTACATTCTCCCCCGTTGTTTGATGCGTAGCCATGTCGAATCGATTCACTTGAAAAAGTCTCAGCAATAACTCGTTTTTGTTCCCCGGCATCGACGCACCCAATGAAAAGAGCAAATCTTTCAGCGATTTCGTCGTGTATTTGTCATCGAATTTGAACGACTGTCGTTGAATTTTCGGGAACGTACTTCGACGGTATTATGCACAAACGGCGTATTCTCTTGCTTGCGTTCTTGATGTGCCTTTCTTTGTCGTCTTCGTCGTCTTTTCGTCGTAATTCGTCTTTGTTCTTTGCGTTGCCGCTTTACCGGCTACTTCCCGCACGATCCCGAATTATCCCTTACGATACTCGCTGTATCCTGGACGAGCCTGCAATTTTTATGGGGATTTTAGGAGAACAGATAGCGAGATATTCGAGTAAGATAAAGAAATGAAGACGTGTTTATTAAAATAGATTTATGGAATAATTTCGCAAAGCCGGAAGTGTTCAACATGACGGTTCTCTATCAACTATTTTCCTCATCGCTTTTTTCCTATCGCTCGCTTCTTTTTCTAAGCTCGCTCGTTAACGCTCGTAGAAACGTACTATATTTTAGGACGGTTACATTCTATATCTACAGAAGTAACGTATAGCATTACTTAGGTCTCAATAAGGAACATTTGATTATGGCTCGGAGGAAGCGATCTACTTATGGAATGAATGGAGGGGGAGGATGAATTTCGGTTGGATTGAATGAGTCGTGTGATTTCACCCGGTTTTATTCACATTGATATATGGATAGGTGCGCGCACCCGCGATCTCGACATTCGGTGTATCTTGCCTGGCTCACTAGGAGCCAATGCTTTTCGCTATTGCGTCTCGTATAGCCAGAGACGATACTCACAGCCTTTAACGTCCACGGCTATAATGAGTAGTATAACTGTTTGCATGTACATGCACTCAACAAAGCGTGGGTATCCCAGCACAAGTTTTTGTGTAAGGAGCCCAGATCCTCCGGGCTTATGCCGCCCTCCAGTTCATTCTGTTTCTTTGTTTCTCCACCATTGCACTCCCTTACATTCACAATTGCAATATGAGAAAAGTATGGTGAGAAACGATAATATATTTCAAACATAGAGGAGAAGGACGGAAAAGAATTCTTCCAAAAGAAAACGACTTCTGCCACTCAAAGCCCTACACTTTAAATCGAGCAGTCACTTCGGTCGCATAATTTCTTGGGAAGTTCATTTTGAAATCGCATTAAAATGGCAGATGTTTCAAAATTAGAACAAAATTTACGCGATTAAGCCGCACTCATAAATTCAGTGGAAGAATATATAGTGTGGGACCAACGATGTGATCAATGTATTGAGTTGCTGGATATGCAAAGCCGAATTGAGCCCCCGCGATTATCGCTCGAAAATCGGCAATCATTACAGCATGAATCGTCCGCTTAGAACGATTATAAAATGTCCAGCGGGGACGATTTTTATATGCACGCGCAGGACACAGTGGTCACGCCTAGATCTGCCAAGAGATTAATATGGCGATTGAAAATCGTGTCCTGACTGACTGCGTCATAAATAGGGGACATATTGAACCTCGTCAGTTTCTCGACGATATTCTCGTATGTGATATGATGCACTCACATGTGCAAGACATTGCCAATGCATACTCCAGTGTAAAAGTGAATACTGTTTACAAGGGTTAATATATGGCAGGTGGAAAAAATGGAAACAAAAGTATTAACGCGAAAATCTTTAAACTTGTTACCACATCCAATTTACGAGAGCGGTACACACGAGTTGTCGAGCCTATTCTAGCATCACTTGAAGATTTTGTATAACGTGATAGCGGGTGGGCATTATCACGAGTACTGAACTTCAATATCAACAAATACAATCCAGTACTTGCCGCATGTCAAATTGCATCAATGCGGAAAATAATTGCAAAAAGGCCGGTGGTGAATATTAAGCCAAGTGACAACATATGTTTTGCGCGGTCAATTTTCTGGAAAAAAGATTCACCGGTATTAATAATGCCCCCTTCCCTCGCGCAAAAAAAAACCCGTCGTCTACAATGTCCCCCTGGCAGCCAGGATCATCTCCTCTCTGCAAGTCCCGCGATTACAGCCGTTATCCACTCCCCATTGACTCCTTCACTTCGGGCATGCTCCCCCCACCGTACTCTCATTTACGTTCACTTCATGTTCCGATTTTTAATCGGAATCTGGCGTCGTAACTAATTCGGCAATGATCGTACACTTTATATCTTCTCGAACTGCACCGACTGTGGGTTGAATCCCAGTAGGATATAAACAGCGGAGAGTTAGAGTGGGTTATCGGGCACTGTATTCCCTTAGTCGAACGATACTCAATTCATTCCGCGAATATCGTTCATCTTATCCCTATACCCTCTATATAATAATATACACGACTATCAACAGTCTTGTTATGCTTTATTGACACCATCACCCGTAATTTGCTAATTCACACTGAAACATGTTGAAAGCACCGTTATGTATTCAATTCTAGTCGTTTCAAAAAACTTCCATTGTCTTTGATTCATCGTTGATGTTGAGCTCTATTATTGTATACTGTACATGAATTGTCATGGTTGTAATGTGGATGAGCATGTTTCCCGTTTTATCAACTCTCCAGAATAATCCGACTAATCCTGCGTGTTACCGATTTGAATAACTACCTGCAATGGATACAACTAAAGTTACGCTTTGTTGACGCTGTCATGAACGATTTTCTGCCTCACAATCATGAGTCTTTCGGAATTCCGATAAAACTTTTGTTGTGTTTAATTCATTGTCGATTTTAATCGTAATCCTTGTATGCTATAAAAGAAATGTCAGAGTTGAAATGTGGAAGTGGATGCTTTCCGTCATATAATCTCTCGAGAATATCCCGAGAAGTTCCGACCGAAATCGGCTCATGCTTATTGTCTTTTCGCCTGCCCACTCCTTCCTTTCTATCTAAATCTATCTGATTACCAATGTCTACAGATGTTCACCGAGATTTCTGCGTAAGACGCGGGAAACTCTACGGAAGGAACATCAAGAGCGACTGACGAAGCAACAACAGATCGAAGCGGATGAGGAGAGGAAACGTTGTGATGAGGATAACCGGAGAGATGATAGAGTAGCGCCGACATACGAGCACAGTCCTGCGCTGGTCGTGCGCCCGGGAAAAAAAACAAAAGCCCCAAAGGTCTCGGTAGCCATTGATGCAACTCCGGCAATGAGAACCGAATCGATACTCAATCAGATTCCCATAGAACTCGTGAAGAATATGGAAATGATAAACGATCTTGTTCCTTCGAAAATGGACGCAACCCCATCGAAGCCACGGGTCGTCGTTGTCGAACATCATCATTCCCGGAGTGATCCATTGCCTATGGAGGACGTTTTTAAGTGCGTCAGACCGAATTATTCGACGACGAAGATCTACGAGTCAGATTCGGGCAGCGCCAGTAGTCTATACGCCAAAACTAATTCTAATTTGAAGTCACGCTTGCAGACAACTGTACAAGCGATGACACCGGAAGACAAAAGCGCTGATGAAAGTCGTCCCATTCTCGAAACACCTGACGACGATATTTATGCACCAGGTATAGGTAAATTGATGACTTTTGGCTCGAACGAACAGACCGGCGATGTAAACGTTACCTGTCGAGAACCCGTGGCAGACAGGCAAGTCATAAGCCCAGAAGAGGCGCTCAAGACGATCAAGCGGCGAAACTATCCGAAGGTTTTGCCGGACATAGAGAAACGACGTTCCCTGCCGGCACCCAACAGTTTGTACGTACCCAAGCTCTACGGAACGTTGTCCAAGGAACATCGACACGGCGCAGGAAATGCTGTGGAGTTCGGGCAACCTCCCCCGCCGCCACCGAGAATATTCGGCACCTCGAAGAGCCTCGATCTCGCCGAAGAAGTCGAGGACCGTGAACCTATAACGACGAATCTTCATGTGGGTCCTCTATTGAAGAGACAGGATTCTGGTACAGGCAATAGCTCGGATCCTAATTTCATCGATTCATTAGAGAGAGTGGCCATAGACGCGCAGAAAGTTTTGTCCAATCATCAGATCGAGTGCCCCGATATTCTTGGCTCCGGTGGAATCGCGACCAATTCAAAGTGTCCGTTACACAGTAGTGACTTCGCCTTCGACCAGGTGATTACCGAAACCAACACGAGTCAATCGGTCGATTGTCTGGATCGCAATTTTGGCAATCCCAATTGGTATCGCAGTAAAGAGCCATCGGCGGTTGCCACGATGGCACCTGCGAATTCCTCATTGCCCAACATAATCGGCAATGGGAATTGGTACAAGCCAGTGGCGATTAGCAGAGAGAAAGACGAGGGAAGATCCACGAGTACATTGTTGAAGAAGAATTTTGACGCGGAGAGATCGAACCTTCTCAATGAGACGAAGAATCCAGGAGAACCGAAGATTATTATTACTCCACGTGTTGGAAATCTTCTCGGACAATCGGGACAAAATTTGAGCCAGGCTGCATC